>JAGFPH010005211.1:27380-57091 GCA_018207615.1 Philaenus spumarius
CTTCAATGAACACTGTGAGATGCCGTTAGATTCCATCATCTATTATAACGAATGGAAAACGGTAAAAGAAGAAAGGATCAAAAATAGACAGACGAGAGACGTTAAAGCCACAAAGAAAGTTAAGGTCGTCTGTGGAGTGTAAACATTGAGGGAAAAATTGTCTTCTCAAATACTTTTGTTTATGATGCATAAGTTTAGAGTACGAAATCAAAGCAAGTTCTCAAAGTACGTGAGAAACAATTTGAATGATGATGAAGTTTTCCTTGTAGTAGATTTTTCAGAAAACTACCAATTGAAGTACGCGAGTGAAATTCAAAGTCGTCATTTTGGAGCTTCCAACAGCTTTCTTTACATACTGGTGCCTACTTCGCTAAAATAATGAGTGAAGATAGTTCAGTAACCAAAATTAAGACATTTTGCACGGTCTCATCTTCCAATCGGCATGATGCAGCGGCAATTTGGACGCACCTTCTTCCGATATTTTAAAAAATAAGGGAAGATCATGATAATGTTACCAGGGTGCATATTTTAAGCGATGGCCCTACCAAACAATACAGGAACAAAAGCAACATGTTACTTTTTGCTAACTTTATGAAAAAGTTTGGATTTGAAATAGCATCTTACAACTTCAGTGAAGCTGGGCATGGTAAAAGCATTGCCGACGGGGTTGGCGGTACTATTAAAAGAACCGCTGACTTTGCAGTTCGGCTGGGAAAAGATGTTGCAAATCTAGATCAGTTCTTGGAATCTGTAAGTAACATGAAACCACTTGTTCTACAAGTCGAAGAAACCAGTATGGCAGAAGTAGATGATATTCTAAAACACTTGGACTTGCTTCCGATCAAAAACACAATTATGCTTCATCAGGTTATCTGGAAGTCTCAAGATGAACAGAAAAAGCTCAACTGTAGATTTTTGTCTTGTATTTTCTGCAGAAACAATTTGTACTGGATTGTAGGTTTTTGTCCTGTATAATTTGCAGAAATAAATCAAATTGCCCTCACCAAATGACCAGCTATCATAACTTAATAACTGCAGCTGACGATTCTGCGCCTTCTACCACTATCCTTTTATTAAAAAGTTGTTTTTATGAATATTATATTATCTTATAGTTCTATCATAATTTAATTTGCTTAAATTTTGTCATTATCAATAATATATTAAAATAGCAGCTATTTAAAAAACTAAATGTTTGACAAAACGTTTTCTATTCGTTCTCTGAAAATTTTTATTTTTACTTTGGTTACTATGGTTTTTCTAGATCCGATCAAAGCAAAACTAAATGATTAATATAATTATTTGATATTATTTTAAGATTTTCCTTAACTTAAGTTGTAGGTATTCCACGGACAGAAAATTCTATTGCAACTTGCAGACGAGAGAGACTCAGCTACCATGATGTATACTCAGATGATGACGATCAAAATTAAACTGTCCTGGACAATCCCTTGGTGGTTACGCCATGTGAATATTACCTTCAGATGAAGTTAATGATCTCTCCCCCAATGACTTTATTCTTGTGCGGTTTCCATTAAACAAAATAGTTAAATTTTATGTTGGCCAGGTTATTCAAAAGTATCAAGATGGTGACTTTGAGGCAAAGTTTCTAATGAAAACAGTTGGAGAAAAATTTGTTTTTCCTCACAATGATGACATTGCATCGGTAAACATTAAAGACATTATTCAAGTGCTGACCAACTTTAAAATGCATCGAGGCATTTATATTTTTCAAGACTTGGCGAAAACATCTAATATCTATTAAAATGTTGATGTACTGTACCTACAATAAAACGAGTTTAGAATAAAACTGTTTTCATATTTGGTATATATATTATTTTTTACCATCTGTATGCTATTTAGTCATATGTAAAGTTTGTTCAGCTGATAATGTTGTGATTTTTTCACGACCGTCACATACAGCTCACAACCGTCACACACAACTCACAACCGTCACGCAACATAAAATATTTATATTTTTTATTAGTAATTAAAATAAATAAGTTAAAGTGCATGGGGTTTAGTTTTAAATGGTTATTTTTATCATAGAACTTATTATACAAATTATATGTATACCTGGAAAGCTAGGATTTAAAAAATAAAGTTGATTCTCGGTCAAAACTAAAAAGTATACACCAAATTTAAAAAAAATCAATGTCCCCATAAATAATTTTAATTTATACTCCTGGTAAGAAATACTATGTATTCATATTATACATATTTCTTTATTTCAAGTCATAATAATTTATTATTATGAAATTAATAATATTTAAGGAAAGAGTGACGGTCGTGAGTATTTTAAATGTTATCCTAAGAAAATAATTAAAAAATAGTGGTTAACACGAGAATAAATTGGCCCCGTTTGTGAATTTAACAAATATAAAGTTTGTTGAAAAGAAAAATGTAATATAAGTACAAATTGCACAAACTTTATATTTAACAAAAAAATTTCAGAAAAAATTAAGGCCATGAGAATAGCCCACCCATTAGGCATGATAGGCACGTGCATTTATTTGTGCCGCAAGCTCATACGAATTTGTTCTGCACGATCTGCTTGTTTCTGTTAGTAGTGGTCATATAGTATAAAACGCCTGCCTATATACAAGCGTAGTAGTGGTGCGTACATAAAAGCTGTTTTTTACAAAAAAAATTTGGAAATTTTAAAATTTAAATAATGTATGTTTTTTTACAGTTTAATTCAGAACTAAATTATGAAACTTTTGTTTACTTTGAAAGAATTACAAAAATATTCTACTATTTGTAATGTAGGCATAAAGTTGTACTTTTTCTTCCGTTACTAAACATTTTGTGATTTTTGGGTTATTAGTTTTGAACATTTTACATCAAACGTTTGTTTAGTTGCACAATATATGAATTATTTGGACCTTTTGCTAAAAAAAAACTATTTTAGATTGAGATATAATTGCTATTTTTGGCGAATTTTAAAACAAATGCTTATATAGGCCTTAATTTTAGTATTGGTCGTGTAGTAGATAGCCTACATAAAAACTATTTTTCTAAAACAAATTTTTGAAATTCATGTATGTTTTTATACAGTTTTGTTCAGGACTAAATTACAAAACTTTTGTTAATTTTGAAAAATGATAAACATGTTTTACTATTTGTAATGTAGGCATAAAGTTGGATGTTGCATATTTAAATTCTTTAGATCTTTTTCTGCAAAAAAATATAATGAACAATTTTGGATTGGAATATAGTTAGACCTACTATATTTGGCGAATTTAAAAAAAGTGCTTGCAGCACGAAAAACCGCCATTATGATTACCAGTTACAGGGTTAAAAGGACAATTAATGTCATAGCTTAAATATGTGCTCAAATTTCATCAGCCCAGGTTTTCCTATTTTAGTCAATATGAACATAATATCCATCATGTAAGTGATGTAAGTAGTAGTGGCGGCCACGAACTGATAAGTGCCTAGGGGAGCCTAAGCTCGTAAAACGCCACTGGGCGTCAATTTGCCCAATCCTCCATCATCAACATAGTGTACCATTTTCTCAAAAAGGGTAACAATTATTGCAGTTATGTTTTACTTATAACAGAAAATGGTTTTCTGTGTAATTTGAAACTAACCAAATGCATTCTAATAAACAATTTACGTATTTGCAAATTTTGTGTTAAATTCTAACAATATACATTTTTTAAACTTATTTAGGCTATCTACATAAAAACAGTGTGATATTATGTTTGAAATTTGTTAGTTTCCAGTATGTATTGTACGATAAACAAAAAATCAAAGTGATATCTTTTACAGGTTCTTGAGAAAATGGTACCTGACAAAATAGTTGTTAGCCTACTTTAGTTCACGCCAGATGCATTATAAGGTTTAAGCTTACAGGTTAGCCAACAAATAAAACTGATGTAGTAATTTATCACAAGTAATAATATACTTGAAATGTAGTAGTTTGAATTGAATGAGTTATTAACCACTAAGTCAATCTACTACTGTTATTGCACTAATTATTAACCTTTACGTGGTTGAACTACTACAGGACATATAGTAATATTTGTTGTTGTTGAAAATTCAATAGGTTTAACACAAACACATTATGTACCACATTAAAAAGATTTTGCACTATGAAATTTGAAAAAGAAAAATATGTATTTATTACCATTTTTAACAAAGCGACCCTTAAAATAAAATTGAATAAGAGAATATAACCTAGTGTTACATTCAAATATCTCCACAACAAATTTAAGTAAAATTTAGGAATGGAAAAAAACAATAAATAAACAAATACAGAAAATATTAAACACAAACAATAATAGCAGCAATTTCAAATATTAATAGGATTATTGATGGTTCAAAAGTGAAATTAGAATGGTGGATCGAATAAGAGAATACATATGTAGCCTAAATCTAGTACACTAGAAGTAGGAGCATCATTATTTTTAATACTGTCAGTACCATGGTTAGTACTACCATTGTATTTGGATAACCTAATAGAACTCCGATCCAATGCAATATTTTGTTCCACTGGAAATTCGACTTTTTTGGCGCTATCTATTGGGGAAACGAAGGAAGCTGGTTAGAAACACCAATGCTTACAATGCTTTCTCCCTAGCGCTACCTCGATTCATGATCTATGGTACTACTGTATTAAGCTTGTAAAGTCCTCAGTACATTTATTCCTAAAACAGGAAATGTAAATTATAAATTATTATATATAGAACACAATACTTGTTGATGCTAATACAATAAAAGTACCGATTTATTTTCCTAAAACATTAAGTAAATTTAATAAAGTCTTAATAGTCAACCTTGTATTGTTCGCAATAAGTAGGCATAGCCTAATATAAAATCTGATTATTGTATGCCCTAGTACAATAAATGAGTAGAATGCGCGTTTCAACTTAATTAGCAAACATCTCAGGCAACAAACATTCCTACAGGAGGTGTAATTAAATTCCAAATTTGCTTTTGTAAAATATGCACTCATGTTCATATTCCTATTCCACTTAGCTGTTGTAAGGAAACTCAAAGTCATTGTTTTCATTATAAAAGTTGGTCTATATATAAAATATAGTTTATTTTGAATCAGTGTATTGTGCACTCACAAAATTCTGAATTTTTCTTTTGTCCTAAAAAAGCGAAAAAGCAGTTACAAACATAAGATAAATTTTATGGACATTTTTTAACCAATTCATTTTTAATCAAATAACTTAACTTAGAAACAAAGTAAAATCTTAGTAAAATTTTAGTGTAGGAGTAGTTATCCAAATTTTACAGGTTTATGCTTTTGATAGAAATACGTGCGGATAGATTTTCCTGGTTATCACTTAAGAGGCAAAGGCAAATGTTTAATTTTAGATTTATTGCTCTGGAGAAGTGAATGGAATTATTGTATAAAGGTTGTATCATTTCACCCGTTATGGCAAATAGTAAGAATTCGAGTGCTTTATCTTTTACAATTTTAATTTTCATTCAAGAGTAATATGTGCCAAATTTTGGTCTTAAGCTTCATGGAAAGTATAAAAGGATTAATAGAGTGTAGTTATCCCTGCTTCCCTTCCATATAAGTAATTGAAACGAGAAATCTTTACTTTTCAACTTTTCATAAAAAATAAGCATCACTTAAGAAAAAAATGTCAAATTGTAGCTGTTTAGCGTCATAGGAAATTGTAAGAACTAATATTTATTTTCATTAGGTAGTTACCCTATTTTTACCAGACAAACGAATTTTGTCAAAATATGAGTGGTTTACTGTTATTATTTTATAAATAAATGTGTCAAATTTAAGCTCGCTTGCTTGTATAATTTTAATTTATTGTTTAGGGGTATAAACAATGAATTTGTTGTTTCCTAGAGCGCCCAGGTGAAATATTTCTTATTTTTAATAATTAAATATAAAAACATTTAAAATGTATTTTATCAAAATTAGATTTGTTTGGCGGCTTAAGATAAAAACCCCCATGTCCTCCATTGACTTGACTATTTTAAAATATAAATTTTTTAAAGTTTTTCTAAACTAAACTGACAGGGACGGGGATGACCAGAAGAGAAATGATATTTCTTTAGTTGAGTTCTTATAACATTGTCTTCTATTATGTTTATATAGACTAGTTAAGTAAAGACTAGTAGAAAAAAGTAAGTGTTGTTTCTGCTTATTTATCTTGATATGATGAATCACACAGCCCTACATCTTCGGACAGGGGGACCATTTTGATATGTTGCTCATATTTGACTAAAAAACTTCCTCCTGTCAAAGTTAATAGATACTATAAGATATACGGATAATATTATAATCCATACTCTCAGCTATATATTGTCGGAGGATCGAATTAATCCTTTATTCATACTAGTTAAATATTTTACCCTGTAAAAGTTAGTGTTCATTTTATGATAGAAATAAATACAATTTAATTATAATAACAAGTATTTTTTTAATTGCTTTAGAAATGTATTTAAATCAATAGCTAAAACAAAATAGAATCTTGTATTGAGCTATTAAACTATTGAGCGTATTACATAATAGTCCTTATATTTATATCAACTATAAATAATAATAGTGGCGTAGCCAGGGGGAGGGGGGGTTAGTTGGGACAGAACCCCCCATTGCTTTGAATACAAATATATTATAAATTAAAAATCCAAGAATAATAACAATCAGAAAGTAACAGAAACAAATACAGCAATAAAAGATTAAAAGGTAGGCTACATCAAACACGAATACATACTGAAAGTTTATTACTGTACTTCATTATTTGTATAAAATTTACCGAGCTACAAAAGAAGCTACAAATATTTATTTGTATATTTACTCTCGCTAGTGTAACCAGAAGAAAACTCTCGCTAGTCGCTAGTGAAATCCGTACAAATTACAATGAGTATTATTGAAACTCGCGATGTTTATGTTGTGAAACTTCTCGCTGATCGAGTCTATGCTATTTCTACCTATAGGAATTTTAAAATCGCTTATTTTTAACCTCGATACCTGTGCAAATTACAGAAATTCAATTTCATTATTTTTTCATAATGCGTCTAAAGAATAGGGATGAATATCGATGCATATAAATGGGCCTACTAATACAAGTTGAACGAAGTTTTAGTGATAATATTAGTTTGTTTGAATACTGCAATTGCTGTATTAATACAATTAAAAATTCTGTAATAATAACAATACACTAATTATTACTAAATTTTTACCACTAATTTTCAAACGCGTTTCAACGATAAAGTCGTTATCTTCAGTGATACATGAGCTACAAATAAAACCTTATAACCCTTGTAATAAGTTTATAAACGGTTTTATAATATTAACAGTTTATTAACTGCATTAACTATATTTTCAACGCGAAATTTTAACACAAAACATCGATTGAAGTATTATTAAAGCACTAAGAAAGTTTTGTTTATGATAGTAGGCTACATTATTTGAATATTATATTTTTGTATCACTATACCAGTGATATATTTACATCGATTAGGTATTTTAATGTAAAACATCGATTGAAATATTTATAAAGGTTTCAAGAATTTTTTTGGCAATATTCGTATATGTCTACTTGAATATTATATTTTTGTAACAATGTAAAAAGATATTTTCAAAACGAAACATCGCTTATTTTAATATAAAACACCAATCGAAATATTAATAAAGAGTTTAAAGAAGCTTTTTTTAATGATATTATATGTTTATTTGAATGATATTGTATTATATCAATATAAAAATGTTATTTTCTCAAAACGAAACATCGATGATTTTGCTAAACACGTTATCTATACTTATAAAAGCCAAATACCATTGACTCATTGACTCACTGACTCATCACAGTTTCTCCAAAACCACGAGGCCTACAAACATGAAATTTGGCACTAATACTCTTTATAGGCTCTAGACGCGCACTAAGAAAGGGTTTCCGAAAATTCGAAATATAGGGGGGGGGTTTGGGGGGGGGGGTCAAAGTTACTAAATAATCACTATTTATTAAAACCTACCGAACGGATTGGAATGAAATTTGGTATGTAGCTTCCTCTAGGGCCATAGATGCTCGCTATGAAAGGGTTTAAAAAAATTCAAAGTTTTAGGGGGGTTTGGTGGGATCAAATTTACAAAATCACGATTTCTCTAAAACCATGGAACGGGTTGGAATGAAATTTGGTTTGTAGCTTCCCCTAGGGCCATAGGTGCTCGCTAACAAAGTTTTTCAAAAAAAAAATCGAAATTTTAGGGGAGGTTTGGGGGGGTCAAAGTTACTACAAAAAACCATCGAATGGATTGGAATAAAATTTGGTATGTAGCTTCCTCTAGGGCCCTAGGTACTCGCTAAAAAAGGGTTTTAAAAAATTTGAAACTTTAGGGGGATTTGGGGGGTCAAGGTTACTAAAAAGAAACAGCGAACAGATTGGAATGAAATTTATTATGTAGCTTCCTCTAGGGCCCTAGGCTAAGAAAGAATTTAAAAAAAAAATCTAAATTTTATGGGAGGTTTGGGGGGGGGGGGGGGTAAAAATTACTAAAAATCCCCATAAGAAATACATAGTGTAATATATTTATTGATATAATATATTTTTTGTAATATACATTTAACTTTGATTTGTCTATCCGTGCAAAGCCGGGTCGGGCCAGCTAGTACCGTATAAGACCGAAAAAAGAAAGTTTTCTTAGAAGCAAGAATTTTTCAAGAATCAAAGACAATTGGAAGTAGTTTGACATTAAAATAAGGACTATTATAAATAAGGTGATTGTGTTATACAGTGTAGACTAAATTACGATACCAGAATAACTAAAATAAAAACATCGAATGGATAAAAAACTAATGATTTTTCTAATACAAATTATAAAATCTGATAACAAAATAATGTTATTAGTGTCTAAATTATGTAGCAGTTTTACTATCACAAAATCTATATATTAATAGGCAAGCACAAAACTTGTCGTCCTTTTTTCTCAGCTTGTGTGCATCGTAGGAGAAATTTGCGCATACCGTTAGAAAGGTAGTGTCCTGTAGATGAGCAAAATCCCATTATAATTTACATCGGTCCTCAGGGATACGCCCCAGTGGCCCTCAAAGTTTCAATGTTAATCTTATGGAAGGTCAATCTTAAGGAAGAAGAAGAAAGATTTCTTTTGATTTTATCAGGGGCACAACAAACAGCTGTTCGTATGAAAAGCTTAAAACAGCTGATTTTGATCAACAGCTGATTTTGATCAACAACTGATTTGGATCAAAAACTGAATATAATTTTAGGTTAGGTAAATCAAGCAATAGCAATAGCGAAGCATTGCCGGGTCCACTAGTAATAATTAAGGCATTATCTTTATGGAAAACTACGACGGTAGAAAAACATCGATAACTATTTTCATATGTTTGAAACAAATTTAAACCTATTCACATTATTTATTTATACGTATTGTCTTACATTCCGAATAAATAAGGAAAGCAACTGTAATTATTTTGTAAACTAATTAATAGCATTCAAAACCACAATTTATATTATACAAACGAAAAAATTCAAACATATTACATTAATAAAACAAGTCGATGTAGGAAACACCGATCGGTGATTTTCCATCGATCTTACACCATTGACGTAAAAATACATCGAAGAAAAACATATATATTTTGAAAATATCGACTCCCGATGCTAATCCCTATTAATTAAAGAAGTATAACTTCAACAGTTTACAAAACAAATTTTTACCACTAATACTCACAACTATCGAATGATTTTAATAATATTTAATGTCAATCACTCTACTGTATGTAATTAATAAGCACAATATAATTTGTTGACAATATACTGTATATTTATTTGTATAAAATCTACAGAACTAAAAAATAAGAACACTCTCAGTAGTGTAATCCATATCTATAAAAATGTATATTATTGAAAACGTTACGTTTTTGTTGAGAAATATCTCGCTGATTGAGTGTATACAAGTACTTAATACGATATTTCTACCTAATGGTATTTTAAAATCACCTATAGTGCGCACGCATACAATGTCAATTTTGTGTCACCCTGTGCACATCATATTAAATCACTCTAATTAATTTTTTATAACGCGCCTAAGCCACGCCGTCCACTGGAGCCGAGTTCGGCTGAACGATCCCACAACAAAGGAATTAATTGGAGTCCGTCCACTGCGGCAGATTCGTTCGGCCGTATATGGCCGATGAATTTCTAAATCCGAAATAAATGGGATTTTTCGGTTCCATTAATTGGCCGAATCTGTTGCACCACACAACTTAAACTACCTTTCAGTTTGTAATTTATTTGATCGTGCGTTCAACTTAGATTGATTATGGATTGTGGAAAACTAATTAGTTTGATTGAAGAGCACGACCCGAGATATAGTGCAGTCATTGAAGCGAAAAATAGGGTCTTACCTCCAAATTTTTTTACTGTGAACCGATTTGCATGAAATTTTGGAATTAGGCTCACCTTACCCTTAACTTCAAAAGTGAAAATGATCTGAGCTCCGCCTATTATTTTTAAGGGGTGTAAACAACCCCTTAATGGAAAAATTGACATTGAGCCATTTTATCGCTAGAAAACGTGTTTAATATTAAGGGGTGAAATCGTAAAGTGTTTTCTGACACAATTACCTCATATTAAAATCATTTTCAACCCCTTGAAAACCTTACAACCCTTGCAAACAACCCCTAAATTGAAAAAATCACAAAAAATTACTTTGGTATGACATAAAAAGATTTAAGTATAGAGTAAATAATATTTTATGTTCTCTATCTTAATTATCGAATTTTTAATCACCTTTCGACCCTTAAAAACAACCCCTTGATAAAAAATTAAAAATAAAGATTTCTTTTGATGAAATGAAAAGGATTTAAATGTTATTCTGATTCTCGCAAATGATTATCATATTCTCAAGCTTTTCAACCCTTAAAACGACCGCTAAATTAAAACAGTAAATATATATGATTACACATTTAAAAATAATTTAATTATAGAGTAAGAATGTGTTATACATACATATATGAACGTTGGTATGTATTCATGCCTACGTTTCCAAAATATATGTGCCATAATATGTATGTATATACATAAGACAATAGTTTTGGGTCTCTATTACTGTGTACTTTCACTTTGCTCCAAATATTCACACTCCGAAATTTTCAGTTTACTAAGTAGAAAAAAATACGACTAGTTTTTGGACCATAACTCCTTAAATTTTGATGCTATCACAACTTATAAAAAACCATTTTAAAGGTAATTAAATGAGCTACAACTTTTTTCATTACAATATATAGCGAAAAATCTTTTATTTTAAAACGGTGAAGGGTCAAAGGGCTCAAGAGAGACTGTGATTGCGCTGCCGCGCGCTCTTTAAACAATCATATCTCCTTCAATTTTTTGTGACAGAAAAACAAAAAAACTAAAAAAATTTTGTCAGAAAAAAACCTAAAATTTTTATCATTATACTTTTGTACGTATCTTTCATCATTTTTGAGATATTATGAAAAGAAGGTGTTTTTTTTTTAAATTTGAAAATTTGTTTTTCTTAAAATCGTGATTTTTTTGAAAAATATGTGTCCTAAAGCAGCCAAACTGCTAGAATCCACCAAACTCTTTATATTAAAGTTAATTCTAGACGGAATACGATTAATTTTAATTTGGATGGAAATAGCACTTATGAAACCAATTGATTTAAAAGAAAGAAAATTAGATGTTCCTCTTATTTGCAATACAGCTCACTCATTTTACGTGCAAAAGACTTTTAACAGTGCTCATTTTAAAGCTTATTTCAAGCACTACAAAACCCTATTTACATAGAATGCATAAAATGTATCTGCTCGATGCTAGATGGCATTGAACACATCGATTAAATTTCAGACAAAATAAAAAATGGATTTGATCTTTAATATCTCACTTAATATTGCACTTAGAACACTTTATAAAAAACCGATTTGTTCAGGTTTTTACCGGCTACAATTTTGTTCATTATAAAGTTTTCGTTAAAATGCATATTTTTGGAGATATTTGCAAAAAACCGATGAAAAACGTGAAAAAATTTAGAATTTTCAATTGCCAATAACTTGAAAAGTATTGGGTTTTTTGAAAAACTTTATGGAAGATTTTTTGCTTAAAAATAGGCCTTCTATCGATATCTGAGGTTATTTTGAAAAAAAATTACACCACCGAGAAGGGCCACCCCCAGGGTGGATGCGGAGTTCAGATCATTATCACTTTTGAAGTTAAGGGTAAGATGAGCCTAATTCCAAAATTTCATGCAAATCGGTTCACAGTAAAAAAGTTCGGAGCAATAACGCTTCAATGACTGCACTAATAAACGATATCATTGCCGCGATATTCAAAGGAAGCTGTGGACAAAGATTGCTCATGAAATCGGAGCTCAAGGTAAGTTGTACAAGTTCGTTTATACTTAGGTACCGGTATTTTGCGCTTAAACACCGCATTGTGTGTTCTACTTACTCTTTATGTTAGGACCATTAGATTTGTTGGATACATTTTTCGTACTACATCGTGTAGGCGGAACAAGGAATCTACGAAAACATGTTAAACGGTTTCATTTACAAGGTCAGTTGGCAACCACTTACGGGAACTTGGACTAACTGATAAAAATAAAGGCGCAACATTATTATACGACCCTACGCCAACAGAAATGCAAGAATAATTAAAAAAATATAGCCTGAAGTTCTAAGTTATAGTGTTTAGTCACAGTATGTTTACCTGTATTCAAAATTTAACAGTAGAATGTAAAACGTCTGCAAAATATCAGCCTAGAGTCGTACAGTAAATTTAAGTAACAAGCCACAATAAGAAACAATACTCGGCAGTTCGCCCTTACCTATAAGATAACAAAATAAACGTTATCAGTTAACTGACACAAACTTTCTCCCAACTTACTGTAATCAAAATAATATTGTTTTTAATCATTTTATTTACTACTTTTTAGAACAAAACACAAAAATATTATTCTACCTACGTCAATGGTATACAAAAATTATTGTCTCAGGCGGGATTCGATCGCGCGACCTTTGAATTACTGGCCGTGCTCGCTACCGTGGTGCTACCCCGTGCGGCCGCTGCCGCGATGCTAGATTGACAACACAAACTTGTTTATTTTTAAACATTTCCCCATAATTAAAATCGCCGAAGTTTTAATAAAAGCGGGTGGTGTCATTTTGTTTGGCATCTTAAGCACTATAAATACTGAAAATTTGATCAAAATCGTTAGAGCCGTTTTTGAGAAATTTGCATTTTTGTCGTTTTTTATGGGTTTTTAGGGGTAAATTACCCTTAAAAATTAAAAATTCAAAAAAATGAAAAAACACGCCTGGAGATATTAGGGTTTAGTAAGTACATACCAAATTTCATGAAAATCGGACCAATAGTGTCCTCTCTGGTCGTGTATACATACAGACAGACTGACAGACAGACACCACTCTAAAAACACTTTTTTGGGTTCAGGGAGCACCAAAACAAAAAATTCCACTAAAAATATTTTTGGTTTCAGGGAGCACCAACACAGATAATTCAACTGAAAATTCAAATTCGAACATTTTTACGAAAACAATACTTTCTCCATATACTACGTATAGGGTGGAGAAAGTAATAATATTGATTTCACGGCTCTATTAAACATGTCGAATTGAACTTAAGTTAAATCAAAATATATAGCTATATCGCTACAGCAGAACCCCTCTTAACTGGTCTGGTCGGGACCAAGTTTGCCGGTTGATCCGAGGTTCCCGTAAAAAATAGATTTTTGATCAAAAATAACCTACATATTTCATAAATAAACAAGCAAATAAGACGTTATTGCAACTTATTTTTTGTATGTACATTCATAGGCTACATAAACTTACTTACTTATTTCGTAAAATATCTGCAAAATATTAATGCAGAGACACTTAAAATTATTTATTTCTCTAACGAAACACTCATATAAAGTACACTTAATATATATCATTTACGAATTTCCATAGAAAAAATGAGCTATTGCAGTGGCCCTTATGGTGAGACCCAAGGTCAGGAGTAGCAAATGAGCACCGATCATGGTCCCCAGAACACGTTTTGGGGTGTCATTAAAATTCATATATATATATGTATATATGTGTTCGCACTCTATCGGCCGCATTTTAATTCCGATTGGGACCAAATTTGGTACACGTGTTGGTTGTCTATGTGGCTCGGACGAGTTCGTTAGCCAAAAAAATCCAACAACCGGAAGTACGTTTTTTGACCGGAAGTAACTATTTTTTGAGATGTTTACTACGAAAATGAAATGTTTTAGAGTTTTTTCTACAAATATAAATGTAGGATGTTATTCTGCACATTTTGTTTTTTACGCGACCTTATAGCTCGCTTGGTTCCCCCACAATCGACAAAAACGTAAAATACCATAAAAGTACCCGGTTCGAAGCCAAGTGGTGCATACTCGCGAGGCCACTAGGAGGAAACAAATCCTACTAATATATTACTCACACAGACAGCTGTTCAACGCCTTCGTGAGTAGACCTATTTCCCAAATTGTTGGTTGAAACCCTAAAACATAGGCATATAAACTTAATTTTGGAAATTTGCTCAACTCACGTCAGCGGTCCAGCTGCGTGGTTGAATTATTTTAACCAGAAAAAGTTCTACATTCATATCAAAAATAATATTTAAAAAATTCACAAAAACATACATTTTTGCCTTTCGCCTCCCGTTAATTGTGTAACAATATTTGTCAAATAAAGTTTTGATGTATTTGAAGAAAGAATTGTTTTATTACTTATCTTAATGTCACAGCAAAACGTTCTTCTGGTGTTATAGTTCCCCTAAAGTTTAAAAATTGTCCTACTGATGGACGGATCGCATTCAATATAAAATATAGACTAACTAAATGTCACTTCATTCATAGGGTAATATTCACAAAATTTCATCCCGTCTTCCTTTAGCTGGTTATGCAAATGATGAAACTCACCAAGTCGGCTCCTTTCAGTAAGTATCGGATGCACCCAATATTCATTCTTTCGCTTTCTATGTCTCCTCATCAGGTAAGTATTTTCGAGCAACATCATCTCATATCCAACTCCATTACAAACTATAGCAAACAGCACGTCTTTGTAAAGTAAACACAACAAGACACTTTGAACTGAACTCTTCTGGCAACTTTACAACTGCACTGACAAAAAACGGTTCCAGTGGACGATCGTGTTCGGCCGTTGTGTACAACACCACCTATAATACTACAGTGACTAGATAGAGACAGTGTGGCCATTAGAGGTGGGCGTTATTTAACGTAACAGGAAAAATAATACTATTAATGCGTTGCAGACTATTACCACTTTAATACGTTAAGTAGGACACCCTATTATTTTTGTAACGTCAAGCGATAACGCAGGAACGCAGGGAAGGAGACTGAAGAACGTTTCAGAGGTGTTAATTCCAGTCTTGCATCAAGTAATCATATCTTCAACGTTACATTACAAAATAACACCTTGACAAAAATAATACCATTTGAGAAAACGGCCAGCAGATTACTTTCTTCGTTTGCATTAATACGTTACAATATTAACAGATGGATCAACTTACACACAGGCTACACATTATTAAACCCGAATAAACAGGATGTTTGGTGTGAGATTCCAGGAAATATTTCTTGCCCTTCCCTATGTCTGTACCGGTATTCATTTAATAAAAGAATCCATTACACATAGTAGCTTATATGCAGAAATGCAAATTGACATAATAATTACTGCTGACATAAAATATTAAAAAAATAAAACTGCTTTATAGAACTATCCTTCCCTAGGCCTTAGGGGATAGTTGAATTTAAACAATTATTATTGACACTGTGCAATTTAATTTAGTCTAAAACTTTGACGTAAAATTATGTTTTTTCAAATTTTTGTCATCAATAATTACTCTATTTTTACATTTGATTTCTCATAATTTGTATATTATATATTTATTTAAATTTCATTATTTTGACAATTTTAATTGCATTTTGTTAGTAAAGATTTTCTTTGAAACATTTAACTTAAAGCAGCAGACAGCAGAAGAAATTACTTGAGAATCTTGGTAACTTTTTAACATAAGTACCTCGCCTGGAAGGCTGGAACCCTTACATCAAATGAATAATATATTTTTTATGTTTATTTTAATTTGAAGCTGAGTATTTCAAATTTGACGTTTTTAAATTTTGAGTTATCAATAATTACTCTAAGTTTAAATCTTATTATTACTTTTATATTATATATTTATTTATTTACATGTATCTATTCATTCTGAAAATGTTTGTTTTAATGTATTTTGTTAATAAAGGCGTTTCTTGGAATATTCAAGTAACGCTGCAGACAATATTACTTGAGAATATCGGTAACATTTCATTAAGTAATCTAGTCTGCAACGAAATACTAAATTAATAAATAATACACCTTGCTAAAACTGTCTACTAGCATAGATCATGAAAAAAAGGTTATTCAAATACAATGCTACTAGTAACTTTCCCGCAACGCAACATCATATTATACCAAATTAATAGTTCGGTAATTTCGTCTGCAACGTTATATCAAATAACACCTCGGCAGTTTCCCACCACCTATTAATACGTTACAAATTTAATACGTTATTTCAAGCTATTACCAAGACGCCGTGGAACGTTGCAGACTATTACAACAATGTAACGGTAATTCACATCTCTAGTGGCCATATGAAAGTGGCCGCCATGTTTTTCCTAAAAGTAATGTCATCTGCTCAGAATTATAATGTAAAGATTAGTCTTGTGTATCTCTTTGTAATTATAAGAGAAATTACCTCTTTGTTTTTTTTTTATAAAGGGAAAAACAAGCGATTTAATTGTTACAGTTTGATATTTATATTGAAATTAAATAATAAAAACTGTGTTCCTTCTTAAAAAGTGTATTCTGATTTTTCCTGCAAAAAATTTAACAAATATAAAAGAAACATATAAGAATTTAGGATAAACATGGCTGCCGGCCAATAGGAAACAATACCTCACTTGGCCACACTGTATCTAGTCACTGTATATAATACAAGGCCTCAGCGCTCAGGCGTGACGTCAGCAAAGGAAGGCCTAGGCTCACGTAGTAAATAAATGCAGCTGTATAGAAATCGTTCGCTTTATTAACAAGGTCAAACTGTAATTTTGTAGTTACAAATTATTTTCAGCCCTAAATTTTGTCTTTATAAGAATAATATATTTATTTCTATTCATATTTATTGATATTAAATTAAAAGAATATTAATACCGTATCTATAAAGATTTAATCTTGAAATATGAAATGTTAAAAAATACTTTTTGCATTTTTTTGTTGCTATAGCTTACAAAAATAAGGGGAATTTCCCATTAAAACTTATGTATACCCAAACGGTCCAAAAGTTAGCAATTGTAACATTTTAAGAGGGAATCAATTATTTGTATGCCTTTCGAACGTCTAATTTTCTGAACTTTAAGTGACTGTAATTCCTAAACGGCTAAAGATTTTTCAAAATACCAAAGAATAGAACACTCTTAAAATATCGTTTTACAAATGAAAACAACCATAAAATACAGGGTGTTCCATAACCAATTTCAAAGTTTTCCGAAATATTTGAACATGGAGGCAATTTTTTACATTTCACAAAATGTATTTTTTAAACTTCACTGTAAAGAAAGGAAGATTCCTCATTTAAAGTACTACGTAATACTTATAATTCAAAAGTTAGCTATTGTAACATTTTAGGCTGGACACCCAATAATACTAGTAGAGCCTAAGACAATTTTATTCTTCGTCACATCTGGATATGGGAATAAATATTAGTTTCTGAATTTGTTTGAGTTAAGTACTTATAAAAACTGTTTCCAAGTTTTCTCGGAAAAGCGTAGGCCAGTAAACATTTTTATTGTCTTTATAATTTACTTTAGTACAAATTAGGTTTATAGAATTCTGAAGAGAAGAAGTTTAAATGCGCTTAGCAGAAAAGTTAAATGATGTCGACGATTTACTGAGAGCCAGAGTGAAACTCTAGAAAATATAATTAACCATACGAAATTTGTTGGTTCTGTATTTCTGTTACACAATATTTTGAGATGAATCGGAAACGGATATTAAATTGAAATTCCAAACATTTTACATTAAAGCAGTCGAGCGTGAGTTTAAGATTGCTTGTATAATATAATATTCTCTTGGGTTATCTAACACACATTTCGTTTGCTTTTAAGAAATATAGTTCCGACGAGACATCATAGCCTAAATCGTCATTTATGTGTTCCAACTACATTTATGAATGGTTTTCACCCGGATTCGAACAGCGAACCTCAAACTTCGCTACCACTCAGTTATAAGGCCACAGTTACGAACACTGAATGTGTACTTTCAATCATAATACTAATAATATTTTACTAAAATATAACATAATTATGTTATTTAAAACTGAAAATTTGAAATTGATCACTAAATTGGTTTATTTTTTTGAAGGTAGATGTATCAGGTTTATTATAACTATTATGATTCTAAAGAAGATATTTATGTTGTAAATTCAAATTAAGATAATGTTACTAGAAGGTAAAGAATATTAGTGATTCGTAATTAGAAAGGATCTTTGCACTACAAATAAAATTAAATTTCTAATTTTTACAAGTATATTGTTTCTTGTCGACAAATCGAGTATTATTGAGACAGTATATATTACTAGGGGCTCTGCCCCTGGACGCTTCGCGTCCCAACCCCGCCTCGGCCTTCGGCCTCAGATGGCTGCTTCGCTTCGCTCGCAGTTGGAAAATTCGCTAAAGAATCTAGTTAATCTTTGGCTCGTTTGTACATAGGTGACCGAGCACAAATTAGCTGTTTTATTTGGCAGCTGACTCAAACTCATTAAACATTATCTCCATAAGATTAACATAGGAAATTTGAACGATTGTTTGGCTCTAGACTAGAAACTTTTGGGAAAATTGCCAGAATTTAACATTTTTTAATTTTGAGCACCTTTTGGGCGGGAGGGAGAATAAGGAGGGAGAATAACGTTAGGGAGAATAAATAACGACACTGCGTCGCTCAGTGCCAAGATTTTGTCATTCGGTGATTGTGAGTATTTTTTTTTTGTATTTAAACGGTAAAAATTGTAAATGTATTAAAATTTAAAACTTACGGTACTGTAAAAAATGGCATTATGTAAAACTTTAAGAGCATTATCAATACATTAATACTATTATTATTATAAATATTTTATTTCAAAGTTATGTAAAGACTTCCAAGGTGAAAGTATAAAGTAAAAAAAAACATTATCATACAACAGTATTTGTTAAGGCAAATAATAACGTATTACAAAAATAGTGTGCAAATAAGTATTCAAGTAAACCAAGTAATGATATTATTTTGTTTACTTTAGTACTTTTTTCCAGTAGCTAACCTAAATAATTTCAAGTTGGATTACATTTTTAATATTTATTTCAATAACTAGTGGGTGAGATGGATAATAGACGATCGTTAAAAGAAAAAAAGATGAGGTGGAGGAGAAGACATGAAAACAAAGGTCGGTATCCAAACAATTACTACAAAATTCTTTTTATGTTACAATTACACGTTGTGTAGTAAATAGCTTCAATTTCATTAAAAAAAACTTAAAATCACGTTTTCAGGCTTGAATATTTCAAAAATTGTCTCCCTAAATATATTCCGTGAACCCTACCCACCAGTAGAAGCACCTCACGATAGTTTCGCCTAGGGCGCCAAAACCTCTTGCACCGGCCCTGATAATTGAAATAGTAGTTAGTAGTAAATACACAAATGCACGTATGAAAACTTTTGATAGGCTTTATACTGAGCCTACTGAACACGCAGTATGATGAAATATGCATTAACACAATCGCATGAGTAATTTTAAGCCAGGGCGGAGCCGCTCGACTTAAACTAAAGCCTTGGTTAGGGGAAAGTAACTTCACTTGCTCGATGTGTAATTTGCTTAAGGATGAAAGCGTTTCTCATTTTGTTGCCAAATTACCAATGTAAAACAGATTAAATGGTGTGTGTTTGGAAAGGATTTGCGAGGTCCAGGAAATAAAAAAAGGCTTGCTGTTTCAGAACGGAACGTATAAAAAAGTTTATCCAATACAGATAATATTAATAATAAATCGACCACGCAGCTGGACCGCTGACGTGAGTTGAGCAAATTTCCAAAACTAAGTTTATATGCCTATGTTTTAGGGTTTCAACCAACAATTTGGGAAATAGGTCTACTCACGAAGGCGTTGAACAGCTGTCTGTGTGTACGCAATATATTAGTAGAATTTGTATCCTCCTAGTTGCCTCGCGAGTTTGCATCACTTGGCTTTGCACTGGGTACTTTTATAGTATTTTACGTTTTTGTCGATTTTGGGGGAACCAAGCGAGCTATAAGGTCGCGTAAAAAAACAAAATGCGCAGAATAACATCCTACATTTATATTGTTAGAAAAAACTCTAAAAACATTTCATTCTCGTAGTAAAAATCTCAAAAAATAGTTACTTCCGGTCAAAAAACGTACTTCCGGTTATTAGATTTTTTTGGCTAACGAACTCGTCCGAGCCACATAGACAAACAATACGTGTACCAAATTTGGACCAAATCGGACTTAAAATGCGGCCGCTAGAGTGCGAACACATATATACATATATATATATATATATATATATATATATATATACTAGCTGACCCGTACGGCGTTGCCCGTGGTGGTTGGTATTTTCAGTCTTTTTAACGTAATTGTATTCTTTTAAAGTGTTCAGTCAGTGAGTGAATTTTTTTGACACCCCAAAACGTGTTCTGGGGACCATGATCGGTGCTCATTTGCTACTCCCGACCTTGGGTCTCACCATAAGGGCCACTGCAATAGCTCATTTTTCCTATGGAAATTCGCTAATAAAAAGAGATATTCGTTAAAAACGTTCTAGTAGATAATTGATATATTTTATCCTATGCATTATTTTTTTTTTAGATTTTCTAGCATTATTATATCATTTAATTATTTTTTTAAATAAGCTTAGTCTGCTTAGGCGCTGTATGTAGCCACTATTTTATAAATGAGAAATACATTTTTTGATATTGGGAAATAAATATTATTTTACTTAATGAAATCACATTATGGTGAATGTATGTAAGCGTCTGTACAGGCCTATGATAAATCCGGATGATTATGTATACACTGAATTAAAGTACTGTAAATGTATAAATGGGTGGAGATAGTACGGAGGACAGAATCTGACCACAAACTTTCTGGGTCTCTTTAGTGACGCATGATAGTTAATATGTCGACCGACTATAAAATCTGGGGTAAGTGCCGAAAAGGAAGTTTTGAGGAAAACACAAAAAACTTCCTAAAAACTATAGTTTTTATTATTTATTTTCTGTTGTAGTCTTAAAAAGTGTCAAAAACTATTTTATAAACATTTATCAAAGTTAAATTAAGAAATAAAATTTATAATTTTTAATAATAAATTTTTACCCGTAAAAAATAAGAAAAGGGCTTTGTACCAGCTTTTATATGTTAAAAACCGGGCTAAGTCCACTACTCAAATCTGTAAAAAGAGGGCTAAAATGTTTAAAATATAATACTTATTTTGATATTAAATCTGGTACATAGCCCAGATTTAATTTCACAACAGGTGGCACTTAGAACCAAGCACAATCTTGTGGCAATTCTTTGAACTACTTCCCGATTGAAAACTAGATAGAACGGGTCTTACTGAGAAGTGTTAGGCACATATCCCACATTTTGACATTAAACAGAACAGCATAATATTTATTTTTCGCACTTAGCCCGGATTTTATAGTCAGTCGACATATATAAAAGATATATAAAAAAATCACGGTATTGAAATAACTAGTTGTTAGGTAGGTTAAAATACTTTTGTATATACAAAGTAGTTCAAAATTAAAATTTTATAACTATTATTTATTATTAGTTTTTGTATTAAACACTTTTAAAGAACAGTGTTTTTGCTCATATGAAATTAGAGCCAATTAAACCTACGGCGGACTATAACGCATGTGTATACACACATACATAAATATACAATATACATTAAATTAATGTAGTACTTAGTATACAACTTATAAATAAAAAGCAAAACTTGTCACTAATCCCATTTCCTAAACTTAATCCTATTTACAAATATAATAAACGTCTTAGGTTAGTAATTTATTTATTTTAGAATATTTACCATTTATTTTATTATCATCTTATTTGTTATAATTCACTGAATTAAATTTTTTCGTCATTAATTTATTTATGTTGATCAGTATTTATATTTAAGTGTTTTAAATAATTTTTTATTCTTCAGTTTTGGATTTGTTTTGGTTGTAATTTTTGTATTTCACTATATGATTGCAAATAAAGCACAATGCATTTTAATTTCAAGTAATTATAACTGTTACTGTTTTCTCTCATAAAAACTATACCAATTACTCTCAAAAAAGACATTATACAAAACAAACCAAAGTCCGGAAGGAAACGTTTCCAAAGATTAATTATAACTTTGCTTTCCAATCTCTTTGTCAGTAAGGATTTTACTTTGACTTTAAGTAAATGGTTCACTTTCTTTTAAAAGTTTTCTCTTCTTTCCTTCCTCCTGTAGAAAAAAAGTATCTAATTTAACAAAAGACAAATGTAAAGCCAATAAGCTCTTCAATTACTTCCCTTACAAAGAAACACGTTTATAGGAATAGTGTGCATTTAACCTCGTTATCAGCCATAAGTCAAAACTGTACAGAGAGAACTTTGTTTACTTTTTGGGATATACAAATATGACATAGGCTTTTCGGAAAACCACCATCATGTTATAAAGATTAATTCAATATTTTTAGCTCCATGAAACCAATCAAATAGGGTAGTTTTGTCGCCTCATAATCTTGAAAGTATTATTAACTTGTAATAATATTTTTAAAAGAAATTCAAAAATCATCTAATTTAATGATTAATAAACCATGGATCTATTTTTAAAATTGCCAATATGAATTATGTTATATTTATTTTGTGTTATAGTAAAAAAAGAAGAAAAACCTTATCACTTTATCATTGCCTGAAGATCGTGATCATGTATTGCTACTAGAATCTAAAAACCAAATACATAAAAAATTTAAACAAATTAGTAATATGTACTACTAAACTTAAATAATACTATAAATAAAACCATTTAAAATGTTAAAATAAGTTAACAAGGTAAAATAAGAAGAAAACACCATACATTTAAAACGAATGAATAACCACACACTTTGGAGGCAAATAAACAATAAAAAAGAAAACCCTGAAACTAAACCGAAGAACAATAAAATAATAACTAATCACAAATCTGTTTACTATAGTATAAATTTACTATTTTGAGTTATTTTTTAAACTGACTAAAAAGTCTAAAATAATCTCTTTTAAAAGAAGGGAATGCATTTAATTTAAATTTATAGGTGGGAATATTTTACTCGGGTTCTTACCGCCAGTTAAAAATTCTTCCACTGTTTATCAAAGCTTTTCCATTTTTTGCAATCATTATAAATATCACGATATTTTATTAATGTCTACTTTTCCTCACATATAAACTAAAAAACTTCAAAGTTAACAAATTTAACATTTTAACTATTTGGGGTAAAATATACAAATCCTATTACAGAAACAAATTTTATATTTACTTTTTAATATTCTTCAATACAAGGTAAAAGGTTTCTAAAACCTTTCATGTTAGAAATTCAGTAATTTGACATTAAAAGAACTAAATAAAAAAAAACAACATTTACTTATAATCGTATTACAAGTCATATTTTATAAAAATAATTTCTTCCCTTCGAGTCTTCTTTACGTAAAGGTTTTAAGTTTGTATTTTTAAACTTAGTAATAAAGAAGGAAGTTTTATTCTCAACAAATTAAGGCCATTGACAAGAACGTTTCCATTATGTGTGAGGCAGTATTAATTTTTATAACTGGCTTAATACCTCTAGACGATTCTAAAAATAATATTTTAAGTGGTTACGTATATTTCGTTTTATTTGAAAGGAATTTGATCACAAAATAAAGATTTTATTTTAAAAAACGCGGCGATATTTTCTTGTTATTTTATGTTTCCTCAACATTTAACACTAAGTTATTTTTTACACAACACTAAAAACCTATGGCATTACATATTTGATTTTGAGGAATCGAGCACTAGAATTCTGAAAGTAAAATAAAGGACTTTAGTTATTCCTTTCATATAGGGCTAGAGACATTCTCAAAACAAAAACAATGTCTACGAAATCAGAAGCTCTCATAGCCTTGTTTTAAAGAACTGGTTAAATTGTGTCATACCTATCATTCAGGTTTTTGATTTTCAATAACTTTCATTTGCGTTATTATGAACTGCCAACTCAAATTCCAACAGGAATACTATTAATATAATTCTGATTTTGTAATTGTATATCAAGCGTTATTTTATGTCGATATGACTTTGATTTTGACAATTACATTTGTGAGAATATATGTTACAATATTATTATTGTTAGAAATAAATTCTTCCCGCCAGTCAACTTCAATCGTTATTTATTTATTTTTGGTTAGGACTACTAATTTTGACTTTTAATAACTTTTGATTGATTAATCTACATTTTTTGATAAACATTTTTACAAACGATTCATGGAAACAGTGGCGGATCTAGGGCATCATTTTGGGAGGGGAACTTTGTGGGAGAGGGGGGGTTTATAGGATATGTAGTTTGAAATTATCAAACTAAAAATATCCAATTTAGGAGCATGTTCATGTTAAAATTTTCCTTCAGTATTTGATTTTTTTTACAAGATTTTTTAAATCTTACTATTCAGATTTTGTGATATTGTAAACCTTTGTTGAATAGTAAACCTTTTACTTATTTGAACAGAACTACAGATGTTTAAAGAGTAGACTACTAATAGAAAAATTTTACAACTTTGACTCCAAAGAAACAAGCTTGATACTAATTATAAATGAGCAGGTGAATTTAAAGTTAAATTTATATTGAGTGTAGGCTACTTAGGCCTAGAAAGTCTAAGGTTTCCTCCTGATTTTTCGAATCTCTCAATCACTTGGTTGTGTTCAATAGGTAGGTTATATCGTGGTTTACATATAAGAGAGCCAATCCAACCAACCTTTTCTGAAGTAGTGGTAGTTCTTGTCCACTACTTCAAGTGCCTTAAGGGCCATGTGATACGGCCGCTGTTAGCGCCGCGTTAATAACGCTGAAAACCAGGTGTTAAATTCCCAAGTTATGACGATGAAAGCGGGTCGTAACGTGTCGTCAACGCGGGACTCTGTCAACGTGGCGTCACTCAGTTCCAAGATGGACACCATTCAAATTGTCCCACCAACCTCGTTTGAGCATTTAGCTTTCAACTATTTATTGCTCTAATAACGTCTTTGGACTTAACGTCATAAAGAGGTGGCTGTTGTTCCATAGCGTAAATAATTTGTTCAGTGTCAAACATTTTGTCACTTTGAAGTACACAATAACCACTTTGAAATAAATAATAACAACTAGAACCAGAACAAAGTCATTACTTTGTGGTCTCTCTGGTCTGCGCTGCAACTGCGAGTGCGCGTTGACAGCGCTCCGTATAACTTGATTCGGCGTTGATAGCGCCCGGTTAACGCGGATTCACCAGCGTTTATAGAGCTCGTATAACATGGACCACGGGAGTTCCCTTTACCCAATAAACCGACGTTAACGTGACGTTGAAAACGCGGCGCTAACAGCGCTCGTATAACACGGCCTAAGGAAGAAAAGACATTTCCGCATTTGCACTGCTGACTGGCAAGGTACACACAACTTGAATAAGCGTGTGGATGATTGAGAAAACATCTTTGTCACACATACTTAGTATTGCTCGGTAAAAAAAACGTGAATTTCCTGTAAGTTGCTTAGTCCTACATTGATTACTGTAGTCAATTTCGGCATGGACTCCTTTTTATATTCTTGCAAAGAATTATACTGTACAATACTTTATAACATATACAGTACTTTGTTGGAAGCGCGAGTAAAAAAATTGGAAAACGGTTGACCCTAAAGGCCATCCTGTAACTTCCCGCTAAGTTTAATTACAGCAAACACTATTATTGGAAATTTTGAACTGCCATAACGTTTGAATGAATCAACCGATTTTTATGCGATTTGCGGCAATCGATGCAGTTTTTTAAGTCCATTGAAAGAATCAACAACAAACATTTTTCAGATGAAAATTTTCATAGAAATTGAGGAAAAACACTTTTTTTGATTTTCTTTCGTTCACGATATCTCGCGAATTAATCAACAGATTTTTATGCGATTTGCGGCAATCGATGCAGTTTTTTGCGTCCATTGAAAGAATCGACAAAAACAATTTTCTGATGAAAAATTTCGGAGAAATTGAGAAAAAACACTTTTTTTGATTTTCTTTCGTTCACGATATCTCACGAACGAATTAATCGATTTTGACCGGACTGGTAGCGATCGACGTCGCTTTTCAAGGTTAAAAGCTGATTAGATTTTGGAATTGATCGATAAAGCCGTTTAAAAGTTATTAAAAAAAACCTGATTTGAAAAATGTTATTTCTTAGTTTTTTCGAAATTTCTCAGAACCTACCGGTCCGAATTAGTTGAAATTTTCAGGAAATCTAAGTTTGATGGAACTCTTTAGAACGCCGTTTGGTAGAATCCAATCGGTTAAGCCGTTCAAAAGTTATAAGCGGGTCACATACTTACATACACACACACACACACACACATACATACAGACAGGGTGACACCCTCTCGGGAGTGGTCAGGGAAGATTCCTAGGACCTCAAAACGTCGAGATCTGATGAATACTCGTTTTTCGAAAAACGGGGTGAAACCAATAACTTCCCGATTTTAGAAAATTTTCAATTTTCTTAGCGGGAAGTTAAACAACGAATATATCAAAGACCGGTACTTACGTATTATACGGAGGCCACTAATTTTAAACGTTGCTAGGTTATTGCAACAAAAATGAAAGCATTAAAAAAATAGTCTATATGTAGTAAAAAAAAAAAAAAAAAAAAACGTGCCGGCGATCGTTTGGCGTTTTGTCAGTGAGTTTTCGACAATGGCTTGTAGCACACGAACTACTGATGAGTGCTTTGACTAAAGACTGTAGGTTAGTACCTTTCAGGCTATTTTTTAATGCTTGCATATTTGTTGCAATACAAAAGAACTTACGTAATAGATGGTACTAACTTATATTGGTATTTTTAATCTCAAAATGTCTAAAAGTAGTATGTAATAAAAAAAGTATAAAAATAGTGGCCTCCGTATAATACGTAAGTACTTAAAGACCTGTATTAAAAAAATTATTACATTGTAATTCTCAAAGCAACACTGCATTATTGTATTGTACTGCAATAAATTGTCTTTATCTGTACATCTTTGAAAATATTTTTTATAAAACATAATTAATTATGAGAATATTCTAAATTTTGTAAAAAGAACAAATACAGATTATCAAATTAAAAAAAAATATACTACACGGATTGTTGATGCATAATTCCGAGAACCATAGTCTAAGGCTGGCCAATGGACTCTTACTTGCGCCGTTCCGCGCCGTCACGTTATTGGCCGTTCTACCGCAGCGCTTCAGCATATAATATAGGACAGACTGATAAAACAAGGACTTGAGTTCAAACTATCGGGTTGGTTGCAATTCAATATTTGTGACTTTTAGATGTAATGTGATTGTAATATGTACCTAAGATATTGCCATCAAAATGAATAACTGGCTTCCCATTTTCTTCTTTTTTTTTGAGGTTTGGGGGGGGCGTCCCCCCCGCCCCCCCCCCCCCCCCCCCGTGGATCGGCAACGCATGGAAATGATTTGTTTTCACAATAAAATAAATGTAATGCAAAAAAAAAACAGGATAAAGATATTTGTTACGGTTTATCAAACGGTATCGTAAACTGCATTCAGTGAAAAGCAGATACAAAATAGAATTTACTAAAATCCAGTTAGATGAAATTAGGCGATGTAACTAACAACTAGAGACAGAGGTTATTGTTAAGTATTACAAATTTCCAATAATTATCAAACACTATACACGACAAATAATATAGGACTATTTAAAATCAAGATTTTACCCACTTACTAAAACATACATTTTAAACAATTCATTGAGGTAACGTGTAGGTTACTAATAACCCAACTGCGTGTAGATACCTAATAGTTTTTAACAAGGCAACCTATTGTGTTGTATTACAGTTTGTTTCGTGAAAAATAACATTTTGACTAATTTTCTTTTAAACTGAAAATGTCCGTAAACAAAAAAATTTTAAAGGAAGAAGAGTAGTTAGAAGAAAAATATTGATTTATATTAATAAGTTATTTGTCATATTACAATTTTTGTCATATACGAAAAAACAAGTAGATTCTGGAAAGCAGGTTTATTTACTTTAACGTTTCTTGATCTATCGTATACATTTGTAATGCAATTTTTCAATGTACGTCTACTGCAATAGAGGAAGCAACACGTTAATATACAAAACATAGTGTTGATGTATTTGGATTAAAACGTCGATCATACGGAAAGTGTGTTCTCTAAAACTTGTCCGTTTTTGGAATTAATGTCATCTTTAATAAAAATTTTTATTTACAGGAACTGTAACGTAAAGTCTTTACAGTAATATATTCAGAACTAAGTTCACATGACTAGTCGCAGGTCATTTAATTGATTGAAGTGATTTAATTTACTTACCCTGTGGATCGTTGATTATGCAAATTACTTATGGGCTTTAAGTTAATGATTATTTAGACAATTGTCCGACTAATGTAGAACAAGTGTCTTTTCTTATCCTTTTCTTATCTTGTTGATGTCCTGAACTAAATCTGTTTTTGTTTGACCCGATTTCGAAAAATATATTTTCCCAAAGTAAGAATAAGTTCATACAGAGACATATATACACTATGTATTAATGAGTTGGTGGTATTAGGGTTTAGAGGCCGCGAATCGTAAAACTAGAGAGAAATTATCCAGATTGCAACTGACTGCAATAGGTACTTACATATTCTTTATCAACCTAAAAAAGACCCAGAAAATGTTTAATCATCTAATTTAGTGATATTGTGGAAGTATTAATTGTACTAATGAGTAATAAACATCGTTCATGGCTTTATGCATATCATTATATTTAAATTGATGAAAAAATACAATCAGTGTCTTTGAAGTAATTTATTTATAGACATTTTTTGAATATATATACAAATATTGTAGATGTATAGAAGACAATTTTTACAGCTGTCATTCAAAGTTGATGCAATTATTCCTTCAGATCTTTAACATCAAAACGTTTTTAAAAGTATAGAGGCCAAACATTGTTATTAATGATACAAAGTTTATTTCTATTAAACTAATACTTTAACCTATTCAAATTTGTACTTATATTTGACAACTAGTTGTATAATTTGTTCCTTATTAAGTTTAAAATGATTATTGCATATCGCTTCTTTGTGATAAACAAACTGTTTCTTTTTTGCAAAGAAAAATATAGTAGCCTTAAATAGTAGGCTATAAACCTCTATGATGATAATCTCATTTCACATTTTAAGATATCGAAGGTTTTAAATTTAACAAAAATTCTTAGTCACTGTGGGTAAATTTAGTAAAGGTTTTACATCATAAGTATGAAAACATAATTTACGTGCAAACAATGCATGTTCTTGAACACGCGATTTTTACGAAGCAGCCAATTGATCTCATTCCGTAGTAAATAATTATTTCTTTTTTTTATTAATCACATTAATTAAAAAATTAATGTTTGCCT
>JAGFPH010005211.1:76372-101646 GCA_018207615.1 Philaenus spumarius
AACATTTTTTAATATTGCAAGCACCTTTTGGGCGGGAAAGATGTTTTTTATGTATGTATAGAATATAATATAAGAAGTACCTAATTTAGGTAAATAATCACCTTAAAAAAGAAAATGATTCAACGTACAAAAAATCAAAAGGGCAGAAGCATTTTAAAAGTAAATATAAATATTTTTGTATTTATATTGTGACTAAACGATAAGTAATATCAAAAGACTAATTCACATGTAGCCACTGATTTTGCAAGATCTACAATTCTTGTCCATGACTTTTTATCGTTCCTCTTTAGATAAGGCTAGTACTTTTAACTTTATGTAAGTTTTGTACATTAAATGTGCTAAATGCCTGCCAAATGTGATGGTCATAGTAATCCTTAAGCTTTAAAAAAAATCATATTAGGCAAAACAAGTATAAAATCGATCTAATATATATATATATAGATATTAATATCTATCTATATGTATAGATCTAAATATCTACTTATATAAAGCTAGACGGTAACACTGATTCATTGACATTAATTATTAGGCACTTCCCGTAATCGGACCCCCCTCAACCTTATACTTGAATTAAAGCTCTAGACGAGTAACTTTTGGAAAAATTGCCAGAAGTTAACATTTTTTAATATTGCAAGCACCTTTTGGGCGGGAAAGATGTTTTAGATTTTTAAAATTTTTCACTTTTTCACTTTGAGCGCGTTTTGTAAGAAAACAGTAAGAGATAGCAAAAAATGTTAAATATAAAAGTTGTAGAAAATTTAATTTCAAAGAAGTGATTTTCCGTCAGATTCAAGATCCAATCATCCATTTAGCCACTATTTATCCGAAAAGGGAGGCTCCGCCCAACGTCCTTAAACTTAGACGATTTCACTAAATCACTGACATTAATTATTAGGCACTTCCCGTATTCGGACCCCCTCAACATTATACTTGAATTAAAGTTCTCGACGAGAAACTTTTGGGAAAATTGCCAGATTTCAATATTTTTTTATTTTGGAAGCACCTTTTAGGCGGGAAAGATTTTTTCAATTTTTACAATTTCTTCATTTTCCCACTTTGAGCGCGTTAAAAAAAAAAAAAAACAGTAAGAGATAGCAAAAAATGTTAAATACAAAAGTTGTAGAAAATTTAATTTCAGACTAACAATTTTTCATCAGATTTAAGATCCAATCATCCATTTAGCCACTATTCATCCGAGAAGGGAAGCTCCGCCAAACGGTTTCACTGATTCACTGACATTAATTATTAGGCATTTCCCGTAATCGGAACCCGGTCAACCTTATACTTGAATTAAAGCTCTCGACGAGAAACTTTCGGGGGAAATTACCAGAATTTAACGTTTTTTAATTTCGGAAGCACCTTTCGGGCGGAAAAGATTTTGTCAATTTCTTCATTTTTCCACTTAGAGCGCATTTAGTAAGAAAGCGGTAAGAGATAGCAAAAAATGTTAAATACAAAAGTTGTAGAAAATTGAATTTCAAAGCAGATATTTTCCGTCAGATTCAAGATCCAATCATCCCTTTAACACGAGAAGGAGCTCCGGCAAACAATCCTTCAAATTTCCCATGTTAATCTTATGGAGATAATGTTTAATGATTTTGAGTTTGAGTCAGCTGCCAAATAAAACAGCTGATTTGTGCTAGGTCACCTATGTACAAACGAGCCAAAGATTAACGAGATTCTTTAGCGAATTTTCCAACTGTGAGCGAAGCGAAGCAGCCATCTTTGGCCGAAGGCTGAGGCGGGGTTGGGACGCGAAGCGTCCAGGGGCAGAGCCCCTAGTCTACTTATATAAAGCTAGACGGTAACACAGATTCATTGACAAAATTATTTGGCACTTCCCGTAATCGGACCCCCTCAACCTTATACTTGAATTAAAGCTCTCGACGAGAAACTTTTGGGAAAATTGCCAGAATTTAACAATTTTTAATTTTGGAAGCACCTTTGGGCGGGAACAATTTTTTAGATTTTTTGAATTTCTTCATTTTCCCACTTTGAGCGTGTTTTGTAAGAAAACGGTAAAAGATAGCAAAAAATTTAAATACAAAAGTTGTAGAAAATTTAATTTCAGACTAACGATTTTTCATCAGATTTAAGATCCAATCATCCATTTAGCCACTATTCATCCGAGAAGGGAAGCTCCGCCCAACGTTCTTAAAGCTAGCCGGTTTCACTGATTCACTGACATTATTTATTAGGCACTTCCCGTAATCGGACCCCCCCCTCAACCTTATACTTGAATTAAAGCTCTCGACGAGAAACTTTTGGAAAAATTGCCAGAATTTAACATTTTTTATTGTGGAAGCACCTTTTGGGCGGGAAAGATTTTTTCGATTTATCAATTTCTTCATTTTTTCATTTTGATTGCGTTTTGTAAGAAAACGGTAAGAGATAGAAAAAAATGTTAAACACAAAAGTTTTAGAAAATTTAATTTCAAAGTAACGATTTCCCATCAAATTGAAGATCCAATCATCCGTTCAGCCGCTATTCACCCAAGAAGGAGCTCCGGCACACAATCCTTCAAATTTCCCATTTTAATCTTATGAAGATAATGTTTAATGAGTTTGAGTCAGCTGCCAAATAAAACAGCTGATTTATGCTAGGTCATCTATGTACAAACGAGCCAAAGATTAACGAGATTCTTTATCGAATTTTCCAACTGCGAGCGAAGCGAAGCAGCCATCTGAGGCCGAAGGCCGAGGCGGGGTTGGGACGCGAAGCGTCTAGGGGCAGAGCCCCTAGTATATATATATTTATGTATATATTATATGTGTTCGCACTCTAGCGCCCTCATTTTAAGTCCGATTTGGTCCACATTTGGTACTTATGTTGGTTGTCTACGTCCATATTAATTAATTTATTAATATTTATAGATATAGGGGTTGTTAATAAATGTCATCCCTTAGTAGAACGTGATAAAACGTAAAACTGATTTATTTTTTTATATGTATCTTGTAAGAAATAAATGTACAAAATTTCAGCTTTATAGCTTTAAGGAAAGTATAACAAACAATGTTTATTGTTTTGGGGGTTGTTTCAACAATTACAGGCCAAATATTTTAAAATCCTTTCTTAGTGGGCCCCTAGCCTGTATGACAAATACGTGTACCAAATTTCACGTTCTTAAGTGGTAGGGTTTTTGAGATATATAACAAACAATATTTATTGTTTTAATGGTTGTTTCAACCCTTACAGGCCAAAATTTAAAAAATCCTTTCTCCTTGCGCCTCTAGCCCCTATGACAAAATGCGTGTATCAAATTTTACGTTCCTAGGTCGTAGGGTTTTTGAGATATATAACAAACAATATTTATTGATTTAGGAGTTGCTTCAACCCTTACAGGCCAAATATTTTAAAATCCTTTCTTAGTTCGCCTCTAGTGCCTATGAGCAATGTGTGTACCAAATTTAAAGTTCCTAGGTGTTATGGTTTTTGAGATACTGTGATCAGTCAGTGAGTGGGTTTTCGATTTTATATATAAGATGAAACCATAACTCCCGCTAATTCTGGCCATTCTTTATAAGTGAGATGAATTTTCTGACCATAAATCAACAATTACATTGAATATTGATATTGTATTTTAAATTTTGTTCACTTGGGTAAAGAATATTTAGTTTGTAAAAGACATCATATGCGCTGAATGCTTACAAAAGTAGTTCCGTCGATTTCCGTTTTTCAACCAGTTCAACTGAAATCAGTGTTTTAGTATTGCTTATAGTTAAATAGCATTAAGAAAAAATAATAACGTTTTTATTTTTTCGTAACTAAATAATAGTTGTAGTCTAGGTATTCATGAAAAACTCAAAATGCAAAAGTTTTTCTTTAAATTCAATGAAAGTTCCAAAATTTTAGGTACATGTATTCATAATATGCGTAAACTCACGAAATAATTTAATACGTTTTACCAGATAATTTATATTATGTAATCGTCTTTAACCCTAAAATTTTGTACGAAATTATAACTGAATTATTTTTGCTTTTAATTAAAAGACACGAACACAAAAATCTCAGTAAAGTTATTCATTCTTTGTGCTTTGTAAAGAATTTTTTGGGAACAAACAGAACAGCTTGATTGTGATAATGCAGTGGAATTCCGTTGACAAAGTAAAATTCCGTAGCGAAGCACGTGTACATTATATATTATAATAAATATATGTTAATAAAAGAAAATGTTTATCTGTGCAGTGCTCAGTAAAATTTACGGCTTGCAGAGATCTAAAATTTTAAACAAAGGTGAACGGAAGGGTTACCAAACGATCAAAGGATTTTTATTTTGTGTTATTTTTACTCAAGAACGTTTTTACCGTTTACTGAGCAACATTTTGCTCTTGTTGTAGACATAAATAACAAAATAAAACATTATTAATTTAAATAAAAGTCTCTATAAGGTTTCTTTTGGAGTTTGATTGTGAGGTTTTTAGAATTGCATTTAAGAGTAAAGCTTAATTTTACCTCATATTAATGTAATTTATTTGTTCTTATCTTCGGGGGAAGACACGGGTACTTGGTCGATAAGAATAATAAACACCGTTATAATTAGGCGTTAAAAATGACTTTAAATGAAAATTTCTCAAAATAATGTCCCATTAATTATGTATGGTTTGAAAGTAAACAAATCAGTAAACAATAGAATGATACTAGAAGTGAACGAAATATTTTTGTGTTCACAAATCTATGAAGTATAATAAATGGTGATTTTTAAAAAAATATTAGTTTTATTTAACGCTTGATCTTTTACCTACCAACACAATATTTTGCTAAATAAAATTACAGAAATAATTAGATGATAATTGAAATAGCAAAACTAATATTCAAACATCTCACATTGGAAAATAAGTATAAAGGATATATTACATTCAGGTTGTTTAAACGATTTAAAACATTAAATTTAATAAGAATCATATACAAAAAAGAAACGTATATCAAAAGAGATGAAATGAATGTTTGAAGCAGACAAAGTTTAGTAAAAATAACTTCTGGTTTTGTTAGGAAAGTTTTTTTATTGGAAAATCTACTTTTAATTGAGTTGCTTAGTATTTGTAGTTGTGCACAGTTAGGTTAGTTCTTCTGGAAATCATCTCAAGTAGGTTTGCTTCAGAAAATAATTTGGAATAAATTACGGACCTTTTACTTTTATTTTTGTAGACGTAAATTTTCAACTTTAGAGTACATAAACAAAAAACAATAATTAATATCTACACATTTTATCAACAGGTTTTTAAGGATTTCATTCTGTAAATAAATATTTAGTTTGACTTGAGAGAAGATATACTTATGCTATATATAAGACTAATCTTGGTAAAATGTTAAGAAATCCTAAAGATAAAATTCAAGAACAGGACAAATCTGGAGTTTATAGTACAAACTGTGAAATGTGACCGAAGAAATATATAGGCCAAACCAAAAGAAGTATGAAGACAAGAATTAAAGAACATTTTTATCATTTAATGTACAATAGGCCAGACAAATCTGCTACGGCTAAACATTGTTTAGATGAGAACCATCATTTTAAAATAGAAAACTCTGTATTAGTGAAAAATGTTACTAAATTTAACACAATAGATGCTTGGGAATTTTTTTATACAAACATAGTAAAATAATTATAAATAATGAATTAGGACCCATAAAAAATTCTATATTAATATAAAATATGTTTAAGATTATTATTACGTTAGTTACTTGATTAGTTATATAGTTAATGTTAGGCTAGATGTTATAATAACGCGAGGCAATGGGTAACGCCTACTAACGTAACGTAGTCTTTCCCTTTGTATCTACACCTACATTCACTCACTGACTCATCACGAAATCTCAAAAACTACTGAACGAATTGGAACGAAATTTGGTATGCAGCTTCCTCTAGGGCCATATGTGCTAAATAAGAAAGGGTTTCAAAAAATTCGAAATCTTAAGGGAGTTTGGTTGGGTAAAATTTACTAAATCACGATCTCTCCAAAACTACCCAACGGATTGGAATGAAATTTGGTATGTAGTTTCCTCTAGGCCCATAGGTGCTCCCTAAGAAAGGGTTTAAACAAATTTGAAATTTTAGGGGGTTTGGGTGGTAAAAGTTACTGAAAATCCCCATAAAAATACATAGTATAATATATTTATTGATATATTTTTTGGTTAATATGCACTTAACTTTGATTTCTCTATCGATCCATACAAATTCGGATCGAGGCATCTATCTATATATTTTGCTGCCTCAATCTATATATTTATCATCATATCTAATGAACGATTTGTCTAAACATGGTGAAATATCAAACAGTATATATACTATTTATGAAATAGATATTCCAATTAAACAAAATATTGTACGGTTATAAGTCTTAAGAAATTTGTTGAAGGGTTTAAAATATTAATAAATCGAATTTTTCATTTCGTTGCCTACAGACCGATCGCGATTTCTTAAAATGTATACAGCCTTGAAACAAGAAACCTGGCACAAATAACTGTACCTTGCCCCTCCCTCACTTTCACTTTCCCACTCACTGATCACAAGGCACTGGTGCATCAGCTGGGCTTATCATTTTTATGTTCTCATTCCTGTAAATTCCTGATACTTCAGTTCCCTCTTATATTTCGGATTTTATTTTCTGAGGGAGACAGTGGGGCGTGGGGAGGACAAGATTTCATTTTCTGATGGAGGTATTGGGGAGTGGGGACTAAACGATCTTCATAACAGGGGTTTCCTCCACCGGCGATATCAGTACTATTTTGTTATTGTAATATTTTTTTTTTTGCTATACAGAGGTCAAGTTTTGTGACTATGATCTGTTTTGTAGGGCATTGTAGATATCAGATTTTTTTTATGGGTAGATAAAGGTCATTTCGTTTGGGGTTTTTAAACGAATTTTCTTTTTTAAAGGTTTTTTGGTAAGGATATCAGATATTTTTTTTTGTTATGATATGTAAATTGAAGTAGTTATGTACAATGAGGTGCATAAAATTTGCTATGTGTGTGATGTGGTGTTGATCTCTTTATGATACATATCTGTATCCTATTTTACCTGATTGTTTTATCATTATTAAGTTATTACCCACCACCACCCGGCTATAATTAAATTCCTATGTTCGCCGCTCGCGTTTGTGTGACAGTTCTTACCTGATCATTTTAACATTACAATTTATACTTTTGTTTAATAGCATAAATGATAAAGTGCTATGTTATTTAAGATAAAATATAAAACACGCCTCCTTGCCAATATGACAGAACTGCCAACCTTCAAGCAAAATGATATGAGATCTAGATTAAATAATAATGTTTAACTACGGTATATTACTAAACAAATTAAATAAAATGGGAGTATATATAGCTTAAACATATTCAAAAAGAATACAAATATCAACATCAATAGGCTATAATTAAGTATCAAATAGGCTATATCACAAAAATCAAATTTGTATATGGTATTTAAAGTTAATAAAATTACTAAAACATCTCAAGTCAAGTTGGTAACACTTTTCATTTTCCTAAAACAATTCTTCCAATGCTAAGCCTAGTTCAACAAGTAGTGGCATTCTAAAAGTTCACCGTTATATGTAATTTAACTACTTCAACCTATTACAATAAATAAATTACTAGGCTACTACACTTGGTTTCGTGCATTTGCTTATATATTTATGGCATTCCAAACTATGACAACTGAACAAACAATTTTTATAAAGTAGGCCTATAGCCATATTTAGATTAGAAACTTACTTTAAAAAGTAACAGTCATTAGTATAAATTAACTATACGACCCTATGCCAACAGATATGCAAGAATAGCCTGAATTTCTAACTTAAAATAGTTTTTAGTCACAGTACCTATGTTCACTTGTATTCAAAATTTAACAGCAGAATGTAAAACAGTGTCGTTGTCTGCAAAAATATTAGCCGGAGGACGTATAGTAAATTTACGCCCAGTCACATTCAAGGTTCAGTTTTTACACATAGACTAGCCTACTGACAGTAGCATAATTATTATAATTTTTAAATCAAGTTGTACTGATATAATTATTTATACATGCAATGCCCTATCTAGTCTAGAACTACTAATTTCCCAATGTCAAAAGTTGGGTTAGACTAACTTTTGTGTAGCCTATACCTACTGAAAAACCAAATAAAAAGCTGTTGTAAAATAATTATTTTAACAGATAGGCCTATTAGAACTTAATTTTTAGTTTTTACAATAGCAATGTTAAGTTCTCAAATGCAATGTTACGTTTAGTTATTGAAATCTTAGACATTCTACTAGGGCCTAGGCCTAGTATTTTAGAAATGGTATGCTTTAATACTTGTAAATTAGAGGTTATGAAACTTACAAAGTGAATTAAATATATCATGATATCATGATGAATTCTTAAGGACATTAATTTTAATATCATTTATTAATTTTTGTAAACATTTATGTCAGAAATAGCATAGTTCAAGAAAAATTCCAAATTGCAATGGGCTACTGTTATTGGTTCTGAATTATAAAGGAAAATTTTCAAAGACAAATAAGTTAGGCCTACTACGCAAATATATACTATTTTAAAAATTATATTTACAAAATAATAATTGTAAAAAGTACTTACCACACAAGTGAAGAGCTGATTATAAACAAGTGATAAGTGATGCATTATGAACTTCCAAAATCATCAAAATCGACCCAGTAGTTTTTTCTATTTTGGAGGCAACAGGAAAATCATTTTTTGTCAAATTAATCAAAAACTGAGTTCGTCTATCTCAGTCGTTTTGCAACCTAGAAATTTCGTTAATAGCTCATTTTAAAGAGCTTCAAAATTAATGAAGAAAGTTATTCTTGTACTTTTTTGATTATCCTTATAGTTTCTTTGTAAAATGCATCGGCGGCATGATTTTCCTGTTACCACCAAAATAGCAAATTGCATATACTTGTGTCACGCCTACAGCTCGTTATACACAATCAAATTTTCTGATTTTTTTTTTTATAAATAGGTAAAGCACCATAGATGTGCCTTTAATATTTCCCAAATCGATTCCTAATAAGGGTTACTTGTACTTGATGTATTTTTGACACTGATTTTTCTAAATTTTCAAATCTTGTGTGTCCCACAGAGCCCGTTGAAGTTATTAAATTTTTCTGAAATTTTGCATGGAGCTCACTTGAGTACCAAGGATTTGCCTTTTGCACTTTTTAGCTAATTTTTCAAAATTTTGGGGCCCCAAATGGGGGGGTGCAGGGTCTAATTTCAAAATTTTCAAAATTTGGCGACGACTTGCACTAGGAAACACTATAACGAACTAGTATTTCAAATTTCATCAAAATCGACCGGGTAGTTTTTTCTATTTTGGAGGCAACAGGAAAATCATTTTTTGTCAAATTATTCAAAAACTGAGTTCGTCTATCTCAGTCGTTTTGCAACCTAGAAATTTCGTTAATAGCTCATTTTAAAGAGCTTCAAAATTCATGAAGAAAGTTATTCTTGTACTTTTTTGATTATCCTTATAGTTTCTGTGTAAAATGCATCCGCGGCATGCGCAACATCAAAGGGAAGTTGTGCAGAGAAATATATGCAGTGCCGTTGGTCTTTCGGTTTGGGGTTTTTCGCAGACCTACCGGTCTGCATGATGATTTTCAAAACTGACTAAGATAAATATTTGTTCAATGGTATATAAATTTGTTCGTGTTTTGACATTAACAGGGTTAAATAATGGGAGGGAATTATTACGTATCGTGCGAGGATAGAAGGCGTAGGTATTGTCTATTAAAGGAAGGGAGTTATTACATAGGCCTACGTAAGATGGTTGAAGGCGTATGTATATCTATTTTTAGATTTACAGAGATGTGATGAATCAAACATACTTTGTAAGCCTCTTACTGAAATCTGAATCTTATAAAAGACTTAAATTATTATTAAACTAAAACTCAACTTGAAACTAACTCATTTGCTACCTATTTTTTAGTATAATAAATTGTCAAGATTTAAATAAAGCCAATTAAATAACCACGTATTGAAATTAAATTTCATAGAAATAACTTTTTTGTTTCTTAGAAATTACAAATAAATGTTATTTAAATAATTTGAAGAATATATATATATATATATTTGCAGTATTTATTAGTAACTGCTTCACGTAAAAAATTTATGAGATATTGCTTCCACTTTAGAAGTGGAATATATGGCATTCAATTTATTTTGCACGGGTCATTCCTATTTTAATATATGTCTAGAATAATCTGTTTAAAGTTTATATTCCATAAAATGTTTATATACTCTTTATTTGTTTATCTGGAAATTTTAATAATTTCTGCATCCATCTTCCATATATGTCAATTATAAATAACCGCCTCCGGAGGCAGATTCTAACAACTGACGTTTTACGAATATATAAGTTTATAAAAAATTATGCAAGTTGAAGAGTTGTTGCAAAAATATAATAACTTGTGTTATACAATCATTAAATGTACTATAATACTTTTGACAAAAGTCCTACATATTCCGGACCTTTGAAATTCTCCTCTGTGACTTAAATAATTCAAATAAAATTGAGAAAATATCTTCTGCTAAATGCTAACAAACTGCTAAGACAACTAACATCTTCATTCTTTTGTTTTGTTTGTTCTTGAATCTATTACGGACGCAGATTTCATTAATACAATAATGCCAGTAGAGTTCCCGATACTTAAACGTAAAATGGAGTGGGGGAAGGTCATTGACCTTGGGCAACGCCCCCTTTTTTGGGGAGTTTTTTATGGGTCTTTTTGGTTCCAAACCTAACCTAAGTCCACCTTTTTTGGGTGTTTTGGAAGTCTTTTGTTTCCTAACCTAAGCCCACTTTTTTGAGATTTTTTGATTTTTTTAAGATTTTAAATTTTTGGGCGAATTTTGATTTTTGGGGAATTTTTGAGCCGCCATCTTTTTTTTGGCAGCCATCTTGTTTAGTAATAATAAATATTTAATTTAATTTAATTATTTGCTTTGAAAAATGTATGGATGTCTCCGAGAGTCGAACCGGGTACCACCTTTCCCCGGTTCCAGGCCGTTGTCCTTTTTTTTTTTTTTTTTTTTTTTTTTTTCGCCAGAAACTGGCTGGGCACTGATTTATATCATTCGGCCCCTAGTTGTAATATTGTAAAAAAAAAATACTCTCGTTTTTTCTTTTGCACGTGACTGTTTTTATAAATTTTTTTTTTAAGAATTTGCGGTGAGTTATTAAATAAGATAATAAAAAAGGATATTAATCACAGACATATATGTTACTATAATCAAATATGTGTACATGAGCAGTGTCATTGTCTGAAGTGTGAAATTATTTACCAAAGTGGGAATTCTAAAAGGAGTTTACAAAATAAAAAATAAAAAGTCTGAGGTTTCAATGGATTTAAGGATGGGAGGTGAGGTAGCATCATCTTCTTGCCTGAGACCCGCCAGGCTTGTACCTATCCCGAAAAGGTTTGGGCCTTGGTTTGAAGAAACCCAGATAGGGATGGCACATATATGTGTGTAGTATAAATTTTGTATTGTGACTAAATATTTATATAGTTCTTTTAATTGCTACAAGAAACATATTTATTTCGTGTAGGATGTTGTAATTATTGGATTTTATTAATTCTTCTAGATTTATGTTGTTATAGGGAGGTTTATAATTTTCTGCTCTTAAAGCATTATATATATTTAACCTTAAATGTTCATTTGATGGACACTTTAAAATTAAGTGTTCTAGTGTTTCTACTTGTCCCGTGGTGCACTGCAGGCACTGAGGAGTAAAAAACGCATTTAACATGTGTAAATTTTTATTAGTGATGGCATGACCAAAACGAATCCTGAAAATATTTATTTGTTCATATCTGCTGAAGTTCGATTTAAAAAACCAAGGTTTTCGGGGTATTTCCGGGTTTATAGATTTATACCAGTATGCTTTATTCGAAATTTGTAGTTCTTTTACGAAACCTATATGATCTTGTGATCTTAATGCAGACATCAAGTCATTTTTTGGTAAAATGAGCTCTGAAATGGAGTTAGTACTGTCTAGTGCTGCATCATAAGCCAACGTATCAGCAAATTCATTTTGATTAATTCCTATATGGCTTGGGACCCATTGCAAAAAAAAACTTTGTCCTGTTTAGAGATTTCTTTTAGAATTTTGATTACCAAGCCGTCTGCCCAAAAAGTGTATCTGGAATTGTCTATTAGCTGAATAGAAGATTTGGAGTCAGTGCATATTACGAAATCTTGGAACTGCGTACTATTTGCAAATTCAATGGCCTTATAGATTCCGTATAATTCAGCTGTGAAGCTTGTTACATGTTTATTTAAACGAAATTGTTTGTTTACATTTAGAAAAGGACAATGAAAAGCTGCTCCTGTGCCGTGTTTACTTTTGGAACCGTCAGTGAAGATTTGTATTTTGTTTTTGTGTTCAATATTTATAACCTTTAAAAATTCCTGCTGTAGAATTGCGGGGTTTGTCGAGGATTTTATAGTTTCAATATTGGGAAGGTTATCGTTGCAGTGTAAATTTAAGTTTATTAATGCTAGGGGCATGGACAAATCAGTAGTTCTGTCCATTTCTAAAGACTTTTGACAATTTATTAGATCAAGACTGATACTACGGTTGTAGGCTGTAATGGCTAGTGGAGACTGTTTTTTCGGCCAATATCGGTTATGACTGATTAACATGTTAAGTTCAAATAAATTAAGATATACTGGATGTGAAGTGTCATTGATAATTTTGTGTATCAGTTTATGTGTTAACAATAAACGTCTTGAACTTAGTGAATGGATGCAGGATTCTGCCTGTAATGCTAGGATAGGCGTGGTTTTGAAAGCCCCCATTGAGATCCTAAGAGCTTGATTTTGAATGCAGTCCAAAGTTTTTAGGCTTGCGTTTGTTGTCGAGCCAAATAAGAAACAACAATAGTCTAATTTAGATCTTATTAGTGATTTATATATTTCCAAAAGAAAGAAAGGTTGAGCCCCTTTCCTACCACAGGCAAGGGATTTTAGTATATCTATGTCCTTTTGACATTTGATTTTTAAATGTTTAATGTGTTCTCTAAAAGTAAGTTTTCTATCAAATATCACACCTAATATTTTGTGACTGTCCACTATAGGAATTTGGTCACCATTTAGGGTGGACTTTAGAACATCTGAATCAATGTGTCTTGCCCTGGTGAAAACAAGCATTTTGCTTTTTAGTGCGTTTAAGGTTAGACCTAAAGTTTTGATTTTTTCATTTACGGTGTTTAGTGCCTGTTGAAGTAAGCTTCTAGCAATGCCAGGATTTTTATGTGACGTGTATATTAATAGATCATCTGCATATTGAAGGCAGGTGATGATGGGGGGAATGTTTTTGTGGATATCAATGGAATACAATGTGAACAGAACAGGACTTAAAACACTTCCTTGTGGAAGACCTATTGATGTGTGTCTAGTTGAGGTCTGCTTCAAACCGATGAATGATAATTTTCTATTACTTAAAAAATTGTGACAGTATTTTATGAACTTTGACGGGATCCCAAGTTTGAACATTTTTGCCAAAAGAATTGGAAGATGTACGCTATCATAGGCGCTTGCTATGTCTAGAGATATTGATATAGTGGTTTCGTTCCGAGTAAGGGCTAGATGTATATCTGTCGTATAATGTAATAGATAGTCGGCAGTGCCTTTTCCTTTTCTGTATGCATATTGTGAAGGAAGGAAAATATTTTCTTTTTCCAGAAACCATTGTAATCTATTCTTGATCATGGTGTTTAAAATTTTGCTAAAACAAGGGATAAGAGAAATGGGTCTATATGCATCAGCTAAATTTTTGTCCTTGTTTGGTTTTAAAATTCCTATTATTTTGAAATGTTTCCATTCACAAGGAAGTTCCCTCCCATTCCAAATTTCATTGTAAATCCCCAGTAACTTTATTCGGGTGGATGTTGGTAAATTTTTAATTAGGGTGTAATTTATGTTATCCAGACCAGGTGCTGTGTTTTTGTTTTTTGAGGTTATGGCTATATTTAATTCAGTGAGAGTAAAATTGCATTCTAGTGCATGATTCCCAGCATTTACAACAGGGGATTTGATTTCTGATATGTGTACCGCATAATCTGGGCTTACGTTTTTCAAAAATTTTTAACTCAGTTCTGTGTCATTTTGCAAATAATTATTAAGGGTTTTATTGTTTCCTGCTTTAAAACTTTTTATAATGCCCCATGCTTGGGCACTTGTCTTTGTGGAGATTTCTGTGCACATCAATTGCCAACTTTGTATTTTGGCTTGGGTAATGATTTTTTTAGCTGCTATTTTGCTATTTTTATATTTGACAAAATTTTGAACAGTCATGTTTGTTTTAAATGCTTTAAAAAAAAGCCTTCTTTCGGCAACAGCCTTGGAACACTCTTCATTCCACCAGCTTTTTGGTTTGAATCTGGGATTCCAAGTTTGGTTGTATGACAGATTTACGAGGGGTTTAGCTTTGTTTAAGGCATTTTCAATGATTGTATATAAAATTGTTATGCTAAAATTTTCAGACGTGTTTGTTAGTTTTGTTATTTCAGATTTAAAGATATTCCAGTTTACATTCTTATAATTATTTGCGGATTTTTGTAAATTTTGTGTTATATTACATAGGTTCTGTGGTGATTGAATTCCTAACGGTTTTATTCTGAATTCCATGAAAATTGGAAAATGCATGCTGTCCATGGAATCATTACCAACCTGCCAATGTATTAGTAATAAATGAAGTGTAGGTGTTGCAAAAGATAAGTCTAAAGTGGCTGGAGACCTATATAGACCTGGAGTGGTAGTCGGATTTTTATCATTTAATAGAATATATTCTGATGTGCCATAGGCAAAGAAAATATGTTTTCCTCTAGTATCCATTTTGGGACTGTTCCAATAAGGATGATGTGCATTAAAATCCCCGCATAGTAGGGACAAACCATCATCTAAAGAGAAAATGAAATTGTTCCACGTGTTTTGTGGGATTTTAGCTTTGACGCAGTACAGGTTATATATGTTTACAGGTTTGTTAAAGTTTTTAATTTGTATACCCTGAATTTGTAGGGATTCGGAAATTGTGTCTGGTAGCTTTATCTTTATTTCATCCCAAATGATAGAGCTATGGATCAAAAATGCAATCCCGCCATAACCATCGGATCTGCTTAAACTCAAAATTTTATATTCTGTGGAATTTATTGTTTCCCTATAGTTTAGCCATGTTTCTTGAATTACAGCTATGTGTATTTTTTCTTTATTTAGAACATGTTGTAGCTCAGCCCATTTAGGTTTAATGGACTGGGCATTCCACTGTATAATTTTAATATTATTTGGACTTGGCATAATGTTTTTTTTTTTTTTTTAAATAATTAATTTCTATTCCGTTGCAATGTTTATAGTATGTACATTATATTCGGTTCGGGTTCTTTTAATAATACTCATTTTCACTGGATTTAGGACTATTTATTAACATTTGTAACTTTTCGCTTTCCATTACTTTTGAAAACTGTTGTATTGTAAATTTGGTAATTTTGTCTATTATTGCCTCCTGAATTTGTGTTGGATTAAACTCTACCGTTTTAGTTTTACTCATGTTTCGTAATTTTATTCTTGCTTCGTTTAAAAGAGTTTTTAAATAGTCATTTTCAGATTCCGATCTACTCGGTTTTTGTTCCCAGCTGGGTGAATTATTTTGGTTAAAAAGTACTTTTGTTTGTGTTGTTTCCTTACGATTAGGGTTTTGTTTATCATGTTTATTTTGAGGTTTAGGTTTGTTTTTAACTTTTTGTTTGAAAGGTATATATTCTTCATTGCTTTCCGACTGAAAATTATTTTTATTTATTTGTACAATGTCCTCCACGACCAATGGATTATATCTATTTGGTGAAGTTATGTCCACTGGGGATTTTGGCCTATAATGCTTAGGTGTTAATGTGGGGAATTCTGATCGGTTTTCTGTATCTATTCTTGGTTTACTATTTACCATTTCAGAAAAAGATTTTACATGTATGTATTGTTTTTGATGTTTATTATTTTTGTAAGTGATTGGATAAAATTTACTGGCTGTAAAATAGTCCATTTTTCTTTCGGTCATTAAGTTTTTTATATTTTTTTGTCGTAAAAATTCAGGACATTCTTTACTTGTGCTCTTGTGATCACTAAGACAGTGTATGCAACAAGATTTTAAATTACATTCGCCATGGTAAGATTGACCGCAATTTATACACAATTTTTTGTTTTTACAGGGTGAGTTTGTGGTATGCCCGTATGCATAGCATGAAAAACATTGAATGATTGGTATTGAATAGATATTTACCGGTATAATTACATAGTGTAATTTTATATATTCCGGTAATTTATTCCCTGCGAATGTAAGTTTGACAAAGTGTGTTTTGATAATTTCGCCTGATTTATGTTTTTTTGTGATTCGGTGAGCTGCTAAAATTTTATACAGACTTTTCGCCTCATCAACGATTTCTTCAATTTCTACATCGGGTTCAATAAAAACTACTCCTACAGTTTCAACCCTGAAAGCTGGAATGAAAACTCTATATTCCCTCAGATGGATTGATGTAAGTAGTTCATTAGCAGATAGTGCAGTTTTGCACAAAACAGATATGTTTTTACCTTTTCGTGTAATTTCTGTAATGTGTGTATGATGGGTGTCAATTATTTTACCTATTTTAAAAGGGTTTAACTTTTTATTGTTTTCTGGACAAACAATTACCTCAAAAGGACCTTTACTATGTTCATCTTATTCTCTTTTTTTGAAGATTTTTTAATTTTATCATTTGGTTCATTTGTTTGTGTTTGGCCTATGGTATTTGAAACTGAATTATTTTCTACAGTTAAACTAAATTTACGTTTTAGTGTGTTATTTGGCTCTGTTTTATCTGCCGGTGGTAAAATGCTGGCTACAGCTGCACTAATTTCGTTGTCCGACTCCATTGTGGCAAAGCTAGACCTGATTGACCAGGTCTAGCCTACAAAAAGAAAAGATTGTGTTTCTAGATTAAATTTGTATTATGTTAATCTACAGTAAAATAAAACAAGAATTTGTTAGTGTATTAACAACAGGTGTTAGTCTATTATTCTACATATTTATTAAAACCAGTTAGAAATATCTAGAATAAGACCTGAATAAACAAGATTTCAAAGTAGGTTATTTTAAAACAGTCACTGTGCGTCTATGAACACGTCTGTTCTGTATCACAACCACTCGAACTCTGACGTAGACCGTTAGTCTACGCTGCCTCTCTTAAGAAGTACTGCATTAGTCGAGTAAAGTTTAATATTCGTCATCAACGTTGTATCAGATACAAGGTGTTATAATGTCTTTGGGATATAGTGTAAAATACATTATATAACTGTTTCTACCGATCTTAACCGGATTTGACCGAGCTTATTCTTCTTTGTAGCCTTGTAATATAAGGTAAAACACATTATATAACCCCGAACATTACCGATCGTCTCCGAATCCAACCGAAGGGCACTTAGTCAAAATTAAGACTCACAAACAGATCTTTTCCGATAACGTAAGGCTCTGCCGCAACCCCCGCAAGCCGTACTTAGGCGAAATAAAACTTAGGCTAATCATAGGCATTGCCGCAACCCCTTGTAATATATTTCTACCGGTCTTACCCGAACCGAAACGCCGGACTTGACCGAGCTTAGGCTTCGCTGTACCCTGAATTATCTTTATAAAATGTGTTGTAACGTACGGAAAACCGAGCTAACCCGAACGTAAGGTTCTGTTCGAGTTCAACCGAAGGGCACTTAGAAGAAATTAGGAGCTTTAAATGTTATAGTGTCTTTGTAATATAGTATAAAATACACTATATAACCCGAAAACTACCGATCGTTCCTGAGTCCGACCGATTCGCACATAGTCAAAATAAAACTTAGGCTAACCATAGGCGCTGCCGCAACCCCTTGTAATATACTTCTACCGGTCTTACCCGAACTAAAACGCCGGACTTGGCCGAGCTTAGGCTTCTTTGTACCCTTGTAATATAATATAAAATGCATTATATAACCCCGAACATTACCGATCGTCCCCAAATCCAGCCGAATCGGACTTAGTCTAAGTTAATACTTTTTTTCTTGTTAACATTTAAATGACAATTTGATAACCGTTACAGTAAAGAAGTGGTTATAAGTATTACTTATATCCTCTGTGATGGTGGTTCCTGGTTCGACTCTCGGAGACATCCAAACTTTTTTCAAAGCAAATAATTAAATTAAATTAAATAATAATTATTACAAAACAAGATGGCTGCCAAAAAAATGGTGGCTCAAAAATTCCCCAAAATTCAAAATACTCCCAAAAATTAAAATCTTTTGGATTTTCGGATACATAAAATTTTGCAACTATTTTATCGCATATAGAAATAAATCGACTAAGCATAGCAGCGTCTCCACTATACTCAGGGATCATATCTAAATATTCATTCTTAAGTGTTGGGGTTGCCATTGCTTTTTCTTATTAAATAATATTTCAATAATTAATTAAAAGATTATTTATTTTTTATTAATTAAATATTAATGTCTACTATTTATAGCTATTATTAATTGATTTTACTTACAGAATCTACAAATATAAGCTCATTCTTTGGGAAAACTGTAATCACTTTCACTTTTTCGTGGAGAGTTGTGTTGCATTTTCTTCTTCTGTTGGTGAGAAGCCCTTCGTTGGTGTGATGGCGAGATGCAATCTTCTTGAACTTGCTGGTACGATATCCGCTCGAACTAGAAGTTCCTTTGTTTGGTTTCAGTATCCTGAATACCCATGTGCACTGAAATTCAAGACGTCCGCTTCTCCGGTTAACAGTTGAAACTGAGAAATTAGAGTTGTTTTCTAATTCCCGAATTGTTGTGTGTGTGTCCTACCGACTGCGCCAGTTACGTTTCGTTTAAGAACGTTTAGGTTTAAAAATAAAACAATTAATATTCATTTAACTATTAATTAAAACCTTTTATTTTACTATAAAAACAATTTAATATTCACTTAATCTATTTATAACAAAATTGCGTACAATCTTAAATTCGTTTAGGTATGTAAGGAGCGAGCTTCTAACTACGACTGCTGTACAAAGGCTCAGTTCCTCTACAAGTTAGTTATGCTTACTTGGCTAAACTTATGCTAACATCATTAATAATGACTAAAAGCTATACAACATTTCTCAACGTAACTTATATATATACATACAACATGTTACTATTATATAAAACATACTCATTTCACAAAAAAAATAATAGTAATAGTACATAAAAATAAATTGTAAAACAATTTAGATTTAACTCCAAACAATCTAGATTTACTTTATTTGCAAACAATAAAGTTGTGTTCATAATAAATTAGATTCATTTCTAATTAAATTTAATAAGAAATATTTAGCAATACATAAAACACTATTATTATTTTACTCGGAATTATATTGCATCACGAACAGTAATTTTTACCTTTTAATAAAGCAATGTACCTTTATTCCTTATTTCTTGATATTTTATTAATGTATATTTTTCTTCAAAAGTATTTGTAAAAAAAAACATTTTCTACAAAATTTGAGTGACTGAGTATTTTTTCTGTTGCGAGTAAAACATACAAAACCTCTTTCATTGCAAAATTTTATATTTTCTTTGTAATATTCCTCAATAAATGTAAAATGTTCTCTTAAAAAAATTTTGTTGTAACAACTAAATTATTTTCCTGTATTAAAAATAAAAAGTGCTACTGATTACGAAAAGTTGCTTGTTTTTAACTTATAATTGGATAAAAATAAAATTATATAAAGGCGGTACGATGCATGCACTTATTCCTTACGTCTTTTAAAAACTAATCAAAGAAGGTAGTTTTAATCAAACCCATATGTGGCACCCTTTAAAATCAAAAGAATTATAAGTAGACTTAGAGAAGTATTTTATTCCACCTTTTTCAGAACTAACTCGGGCAAAACACCACCACTTATAGACTATCATCGAGCTGTACCCTGAGAGACATTAGATAAGAATTTTCGTCGATGAATTCTTTAAACTAGAAACTAGGATTTCCGAGAAAAGTGGTCCAGTATGGAAAAAGCTTGGAAATCCAATGGACTTTAAGACATGTTGGAAAGTAAGAGATGAGAGGGCTGACGCAGTGGCAGAGGTTTACACCATCCTTATTTTCCTTCAGTTGCGTTACGATTCCATTTTCTTCTAAAAACGGAAGGACACAGTGTTTATGATTCACAATGAAAACACTTATAATGTTTTACCGCCCACCCCATGTTAAACGTCCCTATCCCGAGCGGCGTGTAAAGTTCTTGTTTACAAGCTGCATGATATGTAATAGAAGCTCCATGATATGTAATAATGCATGTTATTTCATTACAACCCGCTACTAGTTCGAGAAGTGGTCGCAAGAGCGCTAGTAGTCAGCGTCAGCTGTTTAATTTGAAACAATCAATTTTGCCATAACTGAGTTGTTGTTTTCGTACAAACGTAACCTCAGTTTATTGTTTTAATATAACGGCCTATTATAGTTGATGAAAATGAGTGAATCTGAAGAAAGTTGAAAAACACAACAACAAACATCGAGGTTGTAACAGAAATGGCACCAAACTCTTCAGGAGTATACTTTGCAAACTGTTCTAACTGTGTTTTCAACATATATAGCAAGTAAATTCGTGTAATTTGTTGTAATATTTGCCATTTCATAAAATAATAAATGTGTATTTAGTTGTAATGTCTCATTGTTATTTATATGACTCGTTGTAAGAGGGGGGTGCTGACTTAGGGGGGGGGGGGGTGGTAAAGTTGTGTACGTACCTAAAGCTGTAAGCGCCATGACAGCCTTGGGCTTTAACGCACTCGTGCCCTCAAACTTCGCCCTCGGCTTGTAATTAGCGCTCTTACAGCTTAAGGTACGTAAATAACTATTACAGTTATTATTTATTAGACATATTTTTTTATAATTATTAGGCCTAAGCAGTAACTATAGGCATGAACATCAGTGGCCATCTTGAATGTCTATCTTGTCATAGTGTGATAGACCATAGAGTCTGTCTGATGTCTATCTATGCTAGTATAATTACATTTAACTATTTTATATCAACATCTTTCCTCTTCAGATAAAACAAATAAACTTTGCAATACATTAAATAAATAAACATTTTATATAATCAATTTAACTTATTGATTAAGAACTTAAAAGTATAAAACAAACAATAACTTTTATAATTGTTAGTAGAACTTCTTTAACATAAATTACTCTTTTTTTTAACATAATTCTATTTTAAATTAACCTAAAATATAAATTCTTTTTAACTATTTACATTCAACACGATACTTCCATGTTGTATAAAATTAAAGACAATTTTTATTTAAGTAATACCTAAATACAGATTACTAAAACATAATAATTCGATTTTAATCTATTTTGTTTAATATGTTAACCTTTTAGGACTGTTAACCTGTCGTCCACTTTTGGTAATGTAACCATCCATTTGTTTAATTACATTATTTTCTAAATCTAACATTTCTTCTGAACTATAGTTACTATAATTTACTGAGTCAGTATTGTTTTCCCCATTAGAACTAGTATTTTGATTAGGAATAATGCCAATTGGAGAAGGTATAATTAATTTTCTATTTCTTTGATATTTTACCTTTTTCATTTTATCTTTTATTACATAAGACCGTGAAATTGTTTCTTTACTTATAATCTTCCCAGGAGTCCAAGAAGATTTTAAAGATTTTTTAAATAACACTTTAGGTGTGGTAAAGGTTTAACTGTCTTATTATAATATTTTTGTATAGTCTGTTTTCTGTTTCTTAATGCTAACAAATTTGGTTTGACTAATTTTGACTTAAGATAACTATTATTATGTGGTAACAATGTATTAAGGTTTCGAGAAAACAATAACTGTGCTGGTGAAGGCAAATGAGGTTTTGCAGTGTTTCTATAATACAATAAAGATAAATATGGATCTGACTTATCATAATCACATTTTTTAATTATCCCTATAGCTATTTTAACAGCTGCTTCAGCTGAGCCATTTGATTGTGAATGTTTTAGGCTTATTATTACATGATCGTATTCATAATCAGTTACAATTTTTTTACATTCTTTAGCAGTAAATTGAGATCCTGCATCAGTAACCAATGTTTGAGGAATACCATGCCTTGCAAAAATTCATTTAAACTTATTTATTACATATGTACTTGTAATATCAGGTAATGAGACAAGTTCTATATATTTAGAATAATAGTCCATTACGACTAAATAGTGAACATTTTTATATTCAAATATATCAGCTGATGGTTTACTCCATGGCATTTCTGGTATGTCATGAAACAAAATTGATTCTTTACTATTAGATGGTTTGTGCATGGCACAAGTTACACAATTATTAACCATATGTTTTATGTTTGAATGGATACCCGGCCAATAGAGAATATTTCTAGCTCTAAGTTCACAGGTTTGTACACCAACATGACCTTCATGCAATCTTGACAACATTTCTTTTTGCAAATTTTTTGGAACCACAATGCTTTCATTTTTGAAAATAAGATCAGAAATCACATGCAAATCATGCCTTACATTCCAAAATGGTTTTACTAAATTTTCTATCTTTTCTCTATTGTCCGGCCATCCCTTTATTGCATAGTTTTTAACCTTAAGTAAACATGTATCATTATTTGTTTCTCTCTTAAACAATTCTAATTTTTAACAGAATTGCGTAAATTTTGTTTAAATGCATTTACTTGACATATTATATCGTCATCTAAGGTATCTATTTCTTCTAAGTTATTTACAGGTAAAGATGCTCTTGATAAAGTATCTGCTATGAACAATAGTTTACCTTGTTTATATTTTACTTCTAAATCATATCTTTGTACTTTAGGTAGCATACGCTGTAATCTTAAAGGGGCAGCACTTAAAGGCTTCCTAAACAGACTTTCTAAAGGTTTATGATCTGTCTCGACAAGAACTTTTCTACCAAATATTTCTAACATTTCTTTTTCTATTTGACTATAATTTGCTTGTGTATCAGTTAAAGATCTAGAGGCATAGCAAATAGGTTGATTTTCTGACATTAACACAGCTCCTAGACCAGTTGAAGAGCAATCTACAGAAACAGTTAATTCTTTTTTAGAATTATAGTAAGTTAGAACAGGTGGATTTGTTATTATTTCTTTTAGTTTATCAAAAGCTATTTGATTTACACTATCCCATTGAAATGTTACATTTTTTTAAAGTAACATTAGTAATGGTGCAGTAATTCTAGAATAAACTTAGAGAGGTAAAAATTATTATATTTACCTTCGTATTTCCGTCGTGTGACTTCTTTTTATATTATTGCAACGCGTTTCGGAATCTATGTTCCATCGTCTGGCTTCTCTGAAGATCAGGTGGTCATATATTACATTAAAAACATTTCACAAACACAAACACACATGTCATTTAACAAAAACATATATAAAGCGAGGAATCGGTGCGCACCGTTGGAAGGTTGACCAACTACTGAACTGTTGATTCAAGTAATCTTATTGTCAACGCTTATCGCAGTATCATAAAGCCTATTGGATTTGAAGTTCAGCTGGTCATTTAATAGTTCATCTTTTAATTTAAATGCCTTGTATATTTCGTATTCCTCAGCGGCGTCCATGTATGTGCCTTTATTGCATACAATTAAAGGTTTAAAATTTTTATCAAAACTCGAATACGTGTGGTCATTGTCCATTATGTGACGGGCAAAATTTGATTTTATGTGGAGTGTCCTTTTTGGCAGGTGTTCCTTGTATCTCTGTATAAAAGGTCTTCCCGTTTGTCCTATGTAATATTGTTCGCAATCATTACAATTAATCCTGTAGATGCCGGTCTTATCTTCGAGAGGTGTCACTATTCTGGGTTGCAATATTCTTTTAATACTATTCTCTGTTTTATAGGCCAATGTGACATTCAGTTTTCCAAACACATTATTCAATATTTTAGGGAGTACTCTTCCATATTTGGCTGGGATATATTTATTTTTATTAGTTTTCCTCCGAAGTGGATTTCTGTTTTTATGCTTTTTTATAATATTGTCTACAATCATTGTGTTGTAACCGTTTGCCGAGGCTATATATTTGATGGTGTTAAGTTCATCTTGGTAATCTTCTGTACTGAGTGGAACGGATAAAAGTCTATGCACCATACTATTATAGGCAGCTAACTTTTGTTTGGTAGGATGATGTGAACTGGAATGAATGGTAATGTCTGTTGTGGTAGGTTTACGGTAGATTTTGAATTTAAACGTGTTGCATAATCTAGTTACTGTGAGGTCCAAAAAATTTATTCTATTATTGTTTTCTGTTTCTAAAGTGAATTGTATTTTATTTATTATTAATACTGTTCATGTAGTTTTTTAAATTCCCTAACAGTCGCATATTTCCGTCGATGATCATAAAGGTATCGTCCACATAACGTGCATAATATATGATGTTTTTCTTAAATTTGTTCAAACCCGACAAAAGGTACGTATTTTCGTAGTGGTTCAAGTAAATATCCGCTAACAACCCGGACAGCGGTGATCCCATTGTTAAGCCGTCATTTTGGGTATAGAATTCACTATTGAAGGTGAAATAATTTTGCTTTAAAATAACTGACAATAAACGCATGCACTCAGCAATTTGTTTTGGTTCTAGTATATTTGCAGAGGTAAGATGTTCATTTACAATGGTTAAAGTTTCTTGGACAGGGATGTTAGTATAGAGATTAATGATATCGAATGATGCAATCATATAATTATGTTTGGGTATTATGTTTTTTCTTTTTTCTATGAAATCAAAGTTTTTTTTAAGGCTATGGTCGTTATTTAGTACAATACTATTTCTCAAGATTTGGGTGAGATTCTTAGCTGCTTTGTATCCCGGGGCGGTTGTGAAATTCACCAAAGGTCTGATGGGTATGTTTTCCTTATGAATTTTTGGGAGGCCTGAAAACGATGGGGCGCGCGGGTTTATGGTTTTTAAACTTGCTCGTGTGGATGTGTCGAATAAGGTTGTACATTGATTTAAAACCGTATTCAGCTGTTTGTTGTAGGTTTTAGTAGGGTCCGTTTTCAATTTATGAATGTTATTATTGTTTATGAAATCCTCTACTTTAGAATTATACTGTTTATTGTCCATGATGACAGCTGTATTACCCTTATCAGCTTATCAGCTTACGGTGCGCACCGATTCCTCGCTTTATATATGTTTTTGTTAAATGACATGTGTGTTTGTGTTTGTGAAATGTTTTTAATGTAATATATGACGACCTGATCTTCAGAGAAGCCAGACGATGGAACATAGATTCCGAAACG
>JAGFPH010005212.1:39676-53248 GCA_018207615.1 Philaenus spumarius
GTGACTTAGACAAACAACGTGTGTACCAAATTTGGACCAAATCGGACATAAAATGCGTCCGTTAGAGTGCGCACACATATATACCTAAACTTACTTCCGGTCAAAAATTTGGTCTACTTCCGGTAAATTTTTTTGGTTAACCTACCAGTTCAAGCGACTTAGAAACCAAATGTGTGTACCAAATTTAGTCCAAATCTGACGTAAAATGCGTCCGTTAGAGTGCGCACACATACATACATAAATATATACATATATATAGATATGATTTTTAATGACACACCAAACGTGTTCTGGGGACCATGATCTGAGCTCATTTGCTACTCCCGACCTTCTGTCTTACCATAAGGGCTACTTCAATAGCTCATTTTTCCTATGGAAATTCGCTAACAATGAAATGTTATAGGCCTAACCTCAAAACTTTTATTTACGGTAAACTATGAACAAACAACTTTTTAAATACACTCGATGTTTTCCTGTTATCAAGTAATTCGACTGAGAATCGTAATTTCCGTCTTGTTTATAAACAGATTTCTGTAGAAAAATTGATAGTGCGCTATTTCTGTCATCTGCGATTAGTGGTTTAGAGATTTATGAACAACTGTCACAAACTACAACTGTTTTGCACAACTCTTTGTTATTAATTTGCCAAAATAATCATATTACACAACTGCCACCAAAAGGAAATAACACAATTACTTCACAACACATACAAAGTGTTGAATTCTCTTTTCCGTTTATGTAAAGTTATATGTCAACTTAAACATATTGTTTTTTTATCTTCCTGGATTGTATATTTGATTTATATTAATAATAGGTTAATTACCTTATATCTCATCCGTCAACAATCCAAATTTTTCCTTTGTAGGATTACCAGTTTCAACGGTATACCGTCATCTTCAGATCCTTATTATGTTCTTTACTTTCCGCCTGTTCTGGCATCGTCTTCTTTAAATTTGGCACATTTAAAACATTTGACACATATATTAAAATTTCAAACACGAAACAAATAAACAGATTAAAATTATTACAAAAACCGACACACTAAGACATATAAAGGAAAAATTTTGATTGTTGACGGATGAGATATAAGGTCAATATCACTTCACCTTCGTGGAAGTGATTTCTACTTATGACCACGGCGAGTTGTACATTTATCCAGTTTTCCTTGTATCTCGATCAACAAAAGTAAATGCAGTAACACAATTAATTTCATAGACTATCCAGTCTTTTTATTAGAAAATTTGACAGAACAACTACTGATTCAACAATGTTTATAACTAGGGGCTATGCCCATGGACGCTTCGCGTCCCAACCCCGCCTCGTCCTACGGGCTCGTATGGCTGCTTTGCTTCGCTCGCTATTGGAAAACTCGATAAAGACTCTCGCTAATCTTTGGCTCGTTTGTACGTGGGTGACCGAGCATATATAAGCTGTTTTATTTGGCAGCTGACTCAAACTCATTAAACTTTATCTCCATAAACTTAACATGGGAAATTTGAAGGCTTTGGAACTCCTTCTCGAGTGAATAGCGGCTAAAGGGATGATCGAATCTTTAATCTGATGGAAAATCGTTTGAAATTAAATGTTATACAACTTTTGCATTTAACATGTTTTGTTATCTCTTACCGTTTTCTTACAAAACGCGCTCAAAGTGGAAACGATTTTAAAATTTAACTTTTCCCGATCGAAAAGTCCCTTTAAAACTGAAAAATGTTAAATTCTGGAAGCTTTAATTCAAGAGGTCGATGAGGGTACGATTAAGGGAAGCGCCTGATCGTTTATGTCAGTTAATGAACCACTGAACCTTCCTATTGGCCTAGCTTTATACAAGTAGAAAGACGTTGGGCGGAGCCTCCCTTCTCGGATGAATAGGGGCTAAAAGGATGTTCGGATCTTAAATCTGATGGAAAATCATGAGTTTGAAATTTAATTTTCTACAACTTTTGTATTTAAAATTTTTTGATATCCCTTACTGTTTTCTTACAAAACGCACTCAAAGTGGAAAAATGAAAAAAGCTTCTAGAATAAAAAAATGTGGAAATAATTTCTAGCAATTTTTCTAAAGGTTCCTCGTCTAGAGCTTTAATCTACTTATAGACGGTAACACCGATTCATTGACATTAATTATTAGGCACTTCTCGTAATCGGAACCCCGTCAACCTTATACTTGAATTAAAGCTCTCGACGTGAAACTTTTGGGAAAATTGCCAGAATTTAACATTTATTAATTTTGGAAGCACATTTGGGCGGGAACGATTTTTTAGATTTTTTCAATTTATTCATTTTCCCACTTTGAGCGCATTTAGCAAGAAAGCGGTAAGAGATAGCAAAAAATGTTAAATACAAAAGTTGTAGAAAATTTAATTTCAAAGAAGAGATTTCCGTCAGATTCAAGATACAATCATCCATTTAGCCACTATTCATCCGAGAAGGAGTGCTCCGCCTAAAGTCCTTAAAGCTAGACGATTTCACCGATTCACTGACATTAATAAATTATTAGGCACTTCCCGTAATCGTACCCGCCTCGACCTCATACTTGAATTAAAGCTCTTGACGAGAAACTTTTGGAAAAATTGCCAGAATTTAACATTTTTTAATTTTGGAATCATATTTTGGGCAGGAAATAATTTTTAGATTTTTTCTATTTTTTCATTTTTCCACTTTGAGCACATTTAGTAAGAAAACAGTAAGAGATAGCAAAAAATGTTAAATACAAAAGTTGTAAAAAATTAAATTTCAAAGTAGAGATTTTCCGTCAGATTCAAGATCCAATTATCCCTTTAGCCGCTATTAACACGAGAAGGAGCTCCGCGAAACAATCCATCAAATTTCCCATGTTAATCTTATGGAGATAATGTTTAATAAGTTTGAGTCAGCTGCCAAATAAAACAGCTGATTTGTGCTCGGTCACCTATGTACAAACGAGCCAACGATTAACGAGATTCTTTAGCGAATTTTCCAACTGCGAGCGAAGCGAAGCAGCCATCTGAGGCCGAAGGCCGAGGCGGGGTTGGGACGCGAAGCGTCCAGGGGCATAGCCCCTAGTTCAAGTATAAGGTTGAAGTAGGTTCGATTACGCGAAGTGCCTCATGGTTCATGTCAGTGAATCAGTGAACCCGTCTATATATAAGTAGATAATAACTAGTTTAACTGGCAATGCTTTGCTATTGCTTGATTTCATTTTAAATGGATGTCAGGGTTGTTGGTAAACACCAGCGACCAACAAGGACTTTTAAGAAAACTATTAATAATAAGTATCTTAAAATAAAGAAATAATAATTATAAAACGAAATCTACAGAAAAAGGACAAATTAAATTGGAAAGAAATAGTATCGAACAACGGAAGTTCAAAGCGGATGGACAGTATTAAATTACAATATGCGTTTACGTGCGTTTAGACCATATCTTTAAAAGCACAAAATAATGCCAAACATGAATAATTTTACAACCAATAATAATAGACAACTATTCAAATGGACCAACCAGAGATTAGTCAAGAACACGCGACAAAAAGAAGCCGGGAGAACAATGCGTGGAAAACGAGATCTGTTAAAATTGTTTTATTGAAGAGGAAACTTCTCAATATAAAATGCGTTAACAAAGAAAGACTCCAACAAGTCGTCTAGAATCCATTCCTGAGCAAAATTATGAAAAGTAAAAGTGTCTCGGGCGGAAAAGGTGTGGCGAAATAAAAGTGCGGGTGGCATATTTAGATAAATTATATAAATCAAATCGATAGAGTGAAAGTGTGTAAAGGAGAGGAAGGAGGTTTAAAATTATGTAAGTAGTCTTAAAGTTTTCCTATTTGTAAGAAAAATCTCGGGGAGTAGGAATATTTAAACTAACAAAGCTTCATTTTAAAATAAAACTAATTATATATGTAAACATTAAGGTATATAAAATGTACAATTATAACAAAGTAAGAGTGGGCTAAACAATAATCACTATTTTTAATTTTCCGCTTACACACTTCCTCAGCAAGGGATATTTAATTAAATTACAAGTGAAAAAACATAGACCAAGACCGGGATTTCAACCCGGGACCTTTGCGATTCCGTACAAGTGAGATAACATCGACCAATATCTGGAAAGAATCAGGGAAGCTCAGTTAGCTACGGCTATACTTGTACGATCAGATCAGATAGGAGCCGAATTTTTCCGAAGGTATTCTTTCTGTGTATTTAAATAGGGGGTGGCTAAATCTATACGATCAGATCAGATCGGAGCCGAATTTTTCCGAAGGTATTCTTTCTGTGTATTTAAATAGGGGGTGGCTAAATCTATACGATCAGATCAGATCAGATCGGAGCCGAATTTTTTCCATACCGGAACGGTCGGCTCTGCGCGGATCTGATAGATATAGCCACCCCTCCCGATCAGAATGGACGTTCGGTCTCTTTCGTTAACAATCGGGACAATTCGTGATGAAAAAAGGTGATGAAACTCTCCAAATGGCAGGAAAAATCAAGTAAATATTCATATAACATAGTAAATTTATATCAAAGGCAGTGGCATTTAAAAAAATAGTTAATTCTTTTAAATAAAATAACTTCTGTATAAAACGTTTTTTACTACATTACAATTTTAAACTCAAATACAAAATAGCCTAGGTTAATACTAATAAAACACAAATGTACAAAGTGTACCATGAACTTTCTAAATGTAGTGAAAAAGCTAACCAACCTACCCTAACTTATCTGCCTATCAGTATGTATATAACAAAAAAACATTTTAAGAAACTGGCTATGTGGAAAAGGTATCTTTATTTATAATTAAATGACTCAAATTTAAAAACAATCATACAAAAAATAACAGTGATACAGTAAAATAATATGTATCATACTTTGTATATATGTCATAGTTTTAATAAATTAGATATATCAAACTCAGTAATATACATTTATATGCAGATTACTTGAAGTGTTAAAAATTTACCAAAGTACTCGGTTGTTACAAGCTACAAAACAATATTGACTCTTTGATGTTGGAGTAGGACCTAAAACTTCATATTTCTAAGTCTTTATAAATAATGTCATCCGTAAGAAACAGTGATTATTTTAACCTTGGTTTATGAAATTGGCAATACTTAATTGCCGTACGTAATACTGGACTAATCACAACAGACGCATATTTCGTTTTATTTTTTGTTTTTAATTACGTTGCTTCAACTGACAAAAACAACTACAACTTGTTTATTATAATGTTTTTCGAAATTATTTGCCTATGCAAAATTTAAGTTTATCAATATTTTTTTTCTATTTACTTGTCGCTTTTGATTGATAGCATGTGTCCCTATTTTTCGTTGTTTTCTTTCCTCATCCAACACAATCATCAAAAATTTTCTTCGTCGATGTCCGAGCTAGATGATTTTGCAATTTACGGTAGTTGTTACAGTAACAGCAAATTCAAACTAACTGATGGTGAGGTGGAATGCGCGCGCATCCTCCCGACACATGACGGGACGTTGCGAATCTGATAGATTTAGACACTCCATCGGAATTCCGCGACAGACCGGTAGCTTTAGTTGGTAGAGCGTTACGACGGAATCGTAAAGTTTCCGGTTTCAAATCCCGGTCTTGGTCCATGTTTTTTCACTTGTAATTTAATTAAAAAATTAAGTTGGTATCAATGCAGAAAATATATGATATCAGGGAAGTTTCATGATTCTTTCTTCTCATTCTGGCAACCAAGGAGAAAGGTTGTATTCTAAAGTAGTAAAATTTATAAAAGACCGATATCGGTGAATATCTGTGGACACGTAGTAATAATGCATCGGTAACATTGTGGCATATCAGAAAACATTTTATTTTATTTAGTCTTAGACCTATTTTAACGTAAGACGTGTTTAGCTTTATTGAGACTGAGCCATTAGAATTAGCTGCTAGACCGAGAGTCGTTAAGCAATTGGGGACAGTTCACAATGTAATAGTAGACATTTAAACTGAATATTGCTAACACAAAGTAACATTGTAAAAGGTCAATAGATAATCAAATTTGTTTAGGAAGAATGGAGGGCCTATTTCATGTCATTTGAGTGACGTTAATAATATTGTTAACTGTAGTTGAATTTTTATTGTCTTTAAAAAGACCAATGTGTGGCTATGGATTGAACGGAGTGAGGTAGTGGCATGTTGTTTTGTAAATTGTCGTGCCTGAAAATTTGAAGAATATATTTAGTCTTTTGATATGTCTATGTAATTATGTAATTAACGTTAAAATTTACAATCGAAATGGAAACAAACAATAGTATAAATTATCTGGATATAACAATAACTAAGTCTAACCACAAACACAGTTTCAAAATATACAGAAAACCCACCCATACAGACCATACAATTCACTCCAACCATCCTTTGTAGCACAAAATGGCGGCTTATAACTTTTATTCATATATTACGCAATGTACCAATGTCAGGAACAGATATTCGTGAAGAATTTAATGCAATCAAATACATTGCTACCCAAATTGGTTACAAAGCGTCAATCATTGAAAAGTTATACGACAAGCAGGAAAGGAAAGTGAAAATTAGAAATCTGATTTAACCGAAGAAAGACAAATTCTTGGTGTTCAATTATTTTAAGCCGTTTGAACACATATTCAGAAACCTACTCCAAAAGCAACAATATAAAATTACCTACATAACTACAAATAATCTAAAGAGCCTCATAAACCCACCAAAAAAGCTATTCCATATTGATAAATTTGAAGGATCCGGAATATATGAACTATCATGCAGCGACTGTCCAAAGAAATATATAGTTCAGACAGGGAGATCTTTCAAAAAAAAGATTTAAAGAACATATTCCATCCTCCAAACAAATTGCAAACTTAACAAAGTCAGAATAAAAATTCACAGAACACCTTATTCAGGCTGACCTTAGATATTCTTGTATGGAAGACTCACTTAAAATATTACACCTTTGTAAAAATTGCTATTTTATGAATTCCCTTGAGCAATTCGAGATATTCAAGAATCATAAAATTGTATTAAATGAAAAACTAATAAATTAACTAGAATTAACAATGAAATAACTTTCAGCATCTATAGAAAACCAACAATTACTGACAAAACTATACATAAAAATTACTGACATCCCACCACCCACAAAAACAAAAACTTGCCACCTACAACTGTTATGTATATAGGCTCTTATCCAAGCCCATGTCTTCCGAAAACTATGAGAAAGAGAGAAACCTAATTAAGCACATCGCCCAGGCCAACGGATACAGGACTACCATTGTAGACCAACTAATAGCGAAACACAATAGAAAGACACACAAAGCACTTACAGAGCCAAATATAATAGTAAAAAAGAAGATAAAATACGCATCATGTGAGTACGGCAACATATTCAACCACACACTGAGAAATATAATGGCCAGGAACAACATAGTAGTTACTTACCGCACAACCAACAAATTAGAATCGTTATTTAAAACAAAAACCGAAGCTAAAGTGGAGAAACATAACGCAATTGGCGTCTACACATTTACTAGTAACATTGCCCTAGTTTCAACATAGGTCAAACCGGACGTCCTTTTAACATAAGGTTCAAGGAACATCTACCACCCTGTAACCTGAGGAATATAAAATCCACGTACGCAGAACATCTTATTAATAATCTCCATTCCTACACTGACATCAACACCAACCTGAGTATACTACACAAATGTAGAAAAGGACACACTCTAGACGCATTGGAAGAATTTGAAATTTACAGAGCTTCAAAGTCCGATCCTAACAATATACTGAACGACCAACAATCATTCAAATCAAACTTATTATTCCATTCGATAATCACGAGACGGGGAGGGAGTACTTACGGCACTGTTTACCCCAGCGTCAGTCAGTGCTAATTTACCAAACGACGTACGCGATACGACAGTGCTCAGTGAACTTTTACGATCTCCAAGCGGAGTGAATATGTGTTGTTTGTATGTTATTTTGTGCACTGAAAAAACTCTAACCGTACTGCAAAGTTAAAATTAATGTTAACAGTTTTTCTGTCATGGTAACATTTATAATGTCATGGTTACTTTAGAGCTTGAAATATTTGCATTGCTGTAAGGTTTTTTTAATGTTGAGTTTTACTGTAAACTCTAATGTAGTAAAATGTCATAGTTAATTTAATATACGTAAAGGCGATGATTGTAGTCACTAAATTAGTTAATGTAACTATAAGGTAAATCTAACGTAATATACATCTAAAAAACGGAATGAAAACAATATCTTAATATGTTCACAATGTTAGCTTACTTACAAGGCATAAAGGCGGTTATTTATGCAGTGAACTGGGTTACATCCGTTGTACATCCTTAAAGACGGTAGCCTTTTCCTGTTTTAGAGTTACCCTGTCCACAATTACAGTTTCTCACGTTTTTACGATATTCGAATTCAGTTTCTCTTCAGTACTCGGTAGACTAACAAGTAACAACAAAGACTACATCAAACAGCTATAACTAAACTGCTTCGTTTTCGATCTTCTTGTTTTTCAACATACATGGATCTTTATACATACATGTAGAAGCTTTGTTGACGTCATGGGGATTTCAAAATTATATTACAATTTTTAAAGGTAAGTTCAGGTAAATACATAAGTTAATACAGTATTATAATTAGATAAAGTAATTTTAAAAACTACCATAATAAATACGGTATATATTCAATGTTAAAATTTCATTACAGGTTATGGCAGGTTGCCTGAAGTTATACATAACTTTGCCATACTATTTGAAAGATATACAACTAATCTATTTTCTATATATTTTAAATTATTGTTTTAATAATCATTCTGGTAAATATTTAAAATTCATTTTAGTAATCTATTTACACATAATTAGTTTATTATAAAATAATATACTTTCATTTCAGAAAATGAAATAGATATACTTGCCCTATCCAATATGAAGGAAATCCATGTAAAGGAACTTATTTTTTAGTACCTAACTTCCATTTAACTGATTTAACATTACTACATACAACTACAGACAATTAATTCATATTATATATTTTCAAGTAAAAATTTAAGGCTCAAAGAAAGAAAATTAACAAAATAACATAATTGTTAATTTATATACGTCAGGCATTTCGCTAAAATATTTATTAATAACAACTACATCTTACAACAAATTAACGATTTGTTAAAAAAATATTCTAAAAGATTCAGTTTGGTTGTTTAGCTGTTTAAAAATGTGTGAATGAATTTTTTATACGTAGGAGTGGTTTTTAAGAAGTACTTTTCTATTAAAGCCTCATTTAGACTGCCAATGGCATCAGTCAATTAACATGAATTGTTTCAGGAATTTTTACATTTGAAATGACAGAGCCTTATTTTATTATTTTGTAAATATTTTTATGTATTTCAAAAACCTAAAAATAGCATATACAAATATTTGGATAATGAATTTTGATTACTTTTATCAGAACTAATTATTCTGATATTTAAAATAATTTATGTATTTAAAATAATTTACGATGTTTACGAGTATTGTATTGATCAACCCTTGTTAACTAATTATTAAAACTAAGAATGTTTTTTACTAACAAAAAAGTTACTTCAAACTAGCTTAACTACTACTCAAGATAATAAATATCCATCTTCAGTGGGAAATGTCGCAGTAATTAATTAAATTAAAAGTAATGAACTCATTATCAAATACGGTAGCTTTAAACATAAAATTTAGGTAAACATTTTTAAACGTTGTAATTTAAAGCTTGAATTCTTTATTTTAAGATACAGGAAAAATGTTATGTCCTTTACTAAGTAAATAACTACGTACATTTATAATTATGTATATTATATAATATATTTTATAGTTATCTTACCCTTAATTTTTATTTTTTCCAGAACTCTTACTATGTACCTCCTCTAACTGGAGGACCTCGACAGTTAGTATGCAGGGGAAAGCTTGTCGACAAATTTCGAAATAAAATATCGGAGTTAAGAAAAGCTGTTTCTGTTGTGACAAAAATAACTATTGTTACAATAAACAAACTATATAGTAATTACAATCTTAACTAGTGTTAGAACTTTATTAGTATGACGTTCACCACTACATCAACTAACCTTGCAAGGACGTTTGTTATACCGAAACACTCAGAGCAATTACTCTTATGATTACAATAACTAATATGAGTGTAATATTTTGTAGATGTACTGCCTAATTTTATTATTTTTGTGACAATAACAACTAACTTACCAGTAAAGGAACACTACAATATTAAACACTCTACCTAATGTTGTAACTACATTAGTTTATATTCACTACTACATTAACTAGCCTTGCGACATAGTTAGTAGTGCCTTAATGTCATAGAAACATTAGGCTTACTGTTGAACTTACATTTGCTGCTAAGTTAATAACATTGCTATAATATCGAGAGATCAACAGTAGCTTACTTTAACAGTAAAGCTAACTACACCCTGCTGACCCGTAAACAAATATTTCTTTTACCGCAACATTAATTGTGTTGCTGCAAGGATAGAGTTTTTTCAGTGTGTTCGTAGTGTTTTTATATATAACCTGATGATGGACTGATAAGTCCGAAATTGCAATTGTTTTTTAGATAGAGAAAAACAGACAAGGATCATTGAAGTGAGTAAAAAAAAGCACTTATAATTAGTATTAGACAAACTAAACTTCGATTCCAAAGCATTGTTCGATACGTTGTTGGAGATAAGCAACCCTCTCCATCGATTAGCGTGATTGACCATCGTCCGCAGTACATATCGAAATGTTGGGCCCAACCAGTCGAAGTTTTTTGAATTGACTCTGTTTTAACTTTTTAAATAATGTATCGTGTTATTTATTATTGTGTTGTGTTAGTGTGCTGTATTGAGGGGTTTTTGTGTTTAGTGATATCCTGCTATATATATTAAAAAAAAAAAAAACACTTGAAAATGGCTCAATAGCTGAAACGGCTGACGTATACGACAGAAAATTGAATATTGTAGACGGTAAGTCAAAATATATATTTATGTATTATATCAATATTGGGAATGGAGACAAACAAATGTACAGAAATATTTACTGTTTCCTTATGTTTAATGTTATTATAATAAAGGTTTAGAATTAATTACAACATCAAAGCTAAGATGGTTAACATAGTTAAATGTTCCTTCATTGTAAATACATTCAATAAACATAAAATTTTGGTTCATTAGAAGAGGCCTAACCTAAAATTATTGTGCGTATGTTTAATTTGTTTTACCTGTCTCAACGGTAACATACATACAATAATTTAAGTTAGGCTTGATTTTAAAATTACGTTGACGACAATATCTGAACCACGCCGGACGGAACTGATCGTCTCTTCATTTAAATTGATGAACCAAAACACATGTTTCTTGAATGTATTTACATTCATTGCCGTGGCAACCAATTTGGTAACGCTTTTTCGTTACTCGTATTTTATATTTGTCATTGCCATGGCAACCAACTAATAACACTTTCTTTCGTTACACGTCACATTTTCTATTTGTTAACTCCTACCGCAAAATGCGTTAAGGAACTTCGTTCCAAAAACGATCCAACAAAATCTAAATATACAATCGAAAAAATTTGTGATTTTTCTGCTCTGTGTTTTCGTCGTATGACAAACGTGTTCTTCTTTGTATATCAACACAGTATTTAAAATCATCAAAATGTATTCTCCGAAAGATTCAAACTTATAATAATTATAAACATTGTTGACAGTTATAAAGAATGAACTTATTTTCACCATAATTTGTTACAGGTTACTTGTTCAGTAACGTCAATGCTAGACGATGTCATTTGAACGGGTAGTAGAGAAGCTTAATTATTTCGGAGTACACTAAGAGGGTAATTTATCATATCAAGTTACAAACCATACGGAGCCAGCATCTGCGGCATGATAAACAAGAAACTGCCTACAGTGCCTACTGCAGGAACAAGGAACAGAGCAATGTATTGCCTTTTGTGTTTTATGTATTCTAAACATACTTTAGTGTGAGTGTACCAAATATGTTTTGTTGCAAGGTTATGAAAATATTTAAATATTTTCGTAATAAACTAGACGAAGATTTAGTCATGTGTAATTCAATCCAACAAGGTGTGAATGTAAATTATAGTAGAGAATTTCTAGCATGAGCCGTGACCTTGAGATGCGCAGTAGACTCGGAGTTCATTCGAGTGGTGGGGAGGGTCAGAGAGGCTCAGCCTATTGCCGAGGTCTGAACGTAACACTTCGGTCTTGAAGTAATAAAACACAAGGCTGTCGCGACAATACTGATAGCGTGGTGTCCCTTCCCCTCCAGCGGACGGCGTCCCCACTCTAAATTCTTCCCTCCCGCCAGCGCATCGTAGAAGTCTTGCTGCTAAATCTGACGAACTATAAACTGAACGACTTTCAAATGGCTTAAATTTCCTGTTTTAGTTACGAAACAATTTGATAACGCAGCTAGGCCGCTGACGTGAGTTACAAAATTTTGCTAAATTTTATTTATATGTTTTAGCGTGTCAGCCAACTATTTGGGAAATTGGTCGACTCACGAAGGCGCTGAATAGATGCCTGCTTGTACGAAATGTATAAGTAAAATCTAATCTGTTCGCTCTTCAGCCTTCTGCCCGGCTCACGCGCTACTTTGTTCCTCCCGCAAAGGACCTTGGGCTGGGGTTTTTTGTAGGCCCCGCGCGACCGCTTAAACTTGAACTTATAAACATCACTATTAGGCTAGGCATATTAGGATTTTCAGAAACAAGTTTTGCTATAGTTTAGATTTTTTTTCACCCTTTATATTTTTTGGGTCGCTGAACATGAACTTGAAGTTTGCTGGCAAAAATGTTGCCCGGAACTTTGTTTTTTGGGCACTTTTTGACCAAATTTTGGCACTTATTTCAGTTTTCAGCATATATCTAAAAAAAGAAGCGTTTTTTCGTCAAACCCATTCAACACAAAATTTAAGTAGTCAAAATTGCCTACATTTATTACACAAAAATATTTTTTTTAAGACTAACGGTTCCCCGCTAGAGCGTGCCCGAAAGGGGCCATATTTTCATATCCGGTGAAATTTTTCGATTACGCGGAAATCGCCCTTGCTGTGATACTTAACTGTAACAATTTATTACATTATACAATTTATATGGTATAGTAGAACATTTTTCATAAATAACGTTTTTTTTTTTTGGAAAATGCACATTGCTAATTTAAAAGCTAAACTAAACAATATCTTATGTGTATTTTTCTACTTAAAGTATGTCGTCCCGGGAAGCGTTTTACGGAATTTTTTTTCTATGGTCCATAGTAGGTTGGAGTATGGGATCTGTTGTTGGGGAGGTACTTATATTACTAATCGTAGGACTGATTATAATACAGAGAGGTTCGTACGGCTTATATTAAATAAAACAAGGCTGGTGCCATCTTTACCATTGTTTCGATGTATCTCTGTATCGCCTCTTCGCTATCTGTTTATTTACAAAGTCCTTAAAATATTTTACATTAGGAGTCAGGGTTCTTCATTTGTTTTGCAACACAATTGATTTTTTTTTTAAATGAAAAAGCAAAGCAAATGTACCTAAAGCCAGGTTAACAATTTATTTAAATTTCTTCT
>JAGFPH010005212.1:66601-79105 GCA_018207615.1 Philaenus spumarius
GTTGTAACTATTAATTGTAGCGAAAAATTACCAAGCCATTCGGATGAAGAATTTTGTCCCCAAGAGTTTGGTATTTTTAAAAAAACGCTATTTGAACAATTGCGGGTTTTAAATGGATTTAGGATGAGCAATGTCCGCGTAACCTACCGCCGCTACGCTGGAGTCGCAGGTTGCTTTCTGTTTTACTAGAGCCGACCCTTAATAAGATCAAAGGAACTCGTAATAATACGCTTTGCAATAATTTTATTTCCACACCAATACAATATTTTATACATTTTTAAAACCCTCTTCCAAAAAAAGTATACTTTTAAATCAGATTACATGAGGGTGAACAAAACTTGATAATTGTTCTTGGAGATACCCAGATTGGGAATGTCACAAAAAATCAGACGGCATTGTCATTTCTTTCTATGGATATTAATGGTAATAAGAAGCCACAAATGCAAAAATATCTCTTGTTTTGTGTGAGAATCAGGAACCTGGTGTATATTTTGTATATTTACAAAAGTTTTTTTTACCTTAATCTTTAAATACCGATTGTGATTGTATTACGTATACCGTATATACCGTACTTGAAATTTTATAAAATTGTTAAGACATGTTATAAATTACATTACTGACAAATGTACTGACACAAATGTATTTTAATTTTTATATTTATCAAAATAATAAAACCCATTTAATAGAATCACTTATAAATATCAAATATAAGTTTGATTACGGTAAGTAATTTTGTATTCGTAATAATTATTAATTTGTTTATGATATGATAACATAAAGACAAAAATAAATAACCAATTCACAAAAAAAAATACTTCATGTGTTTTGTACAATTTACTACAAATAAAGAATGTCCCAACGTTTAGAAAACGTACCCTTTGCCAATCTTTTAAAAAACACAATACCTACATTTTCGATATAGAATCAAAATATTTTAAACAAAGTGAGGCTTGTCTTAACAATCGCCAACCGATCTTAGTATCTTATAGAAACGTTTCAAACAAAGTTAGTGAGAGAGTAGACTAAATATTACATGTTCATTAAAAGGTTTGATACGATACTACTGAGTCATCTAAAGTTAAAAGGATAAAAAAACATTCTAAAAAGCCGGATGTCTAGTCCAAGGCCGACGCGACACTGTATTTATTTAAGTGCGTGTCTCACTGCATATTGCGAGCAATCTGCTCATGAGGTGTGTACTTTGACTTGTTTAAGGTAGGATAAGAGTAAGCAGTGTTAAGTCTCGACGCCAGCGCAGCCTGGAAATAGAAATCCGAAACAACCGTGTAAGAATGTGTATGTGAAAAACCTGCGAAACGAGCAAACTTAAAATAAATGAATATTCTTGCTCCTTATGCATTGGAAATGCCAATAGACACAAAAAAGTAGGGGGTTGCGTTGCGAGCCTTGCTCGTTTTACGACGCTTGCTCGGAATGGGGTGTGTGTGCGTGAAAATTTGCTCGGTTCATACACTGTACAAACACACCCCCACACACACCCTCACCTACACACACCCACACACACACCCACACACACATACAGACAGGGTGACACCCTCTCGGGAGTGGTCAGGGAAGATTCCTAGGACCTCAAAACGTCGAGATCTAATGAATACTCGATTTTCGAAAAACGGGGTGAAACCAATAACTTCCCGATTTTAGAAAATTTTGAATTTTCTTAGCGGGAAGTTAAAAATCATATTAAAAAGGTATTTTTGTTCATATTTACCCTGATTTGTTTCCGCTTAGCACGAGGAGTACAATACTAATTGGGAGTCGTTAAACGACGGGCGACGCCTGTTAACGCAATGCTGGACATTTATTATAGCCTAAACTTTACATATTTTTTAAAGACCAAACAAAAATAAATCAAATTCATCTATTCCGTTAAAAAAATATTCAAATAATTTTTGTTTACTTTATTTAGTTTTATCTTAAACAATTTTAAGTCTAAAAAACAAGAAAATATTATTCGTCGGAGTAAGTGTAAACGGAACTGTCACTTAGGCTGGACATATGACGTTAAACTTATTTTCCTTTCTACACTCGATTCCACATTCACCCCAGTGGAAAGTGGGGTTCTACATTCAGTTCAGAGCACCCATAAGCCGTGTTACCCATACGACAGTCTCAGCGATAATAGCCAACTAAAAAACATCAACTCCCATGCAACGCTCCTACAGTTGACGCAACCCGCATGACAATATACGTTATGTTCTCTGTAATGGTAGTAGCATGTCTATTCTCCCATACGACCTGTACTCCACGGTGGCGTCGAGTGTAGATATTGTTGATAGACCTGAAATACTTGCAAAAAATAAAAATATTTGGAAAACATACCAATATCAACCATGCAATTAAAAATAACAATATGCAATATTTATGTCAAATATACAATGGTATAAAAAGTTTAAATTGTAAAATGTAATAAGTTTTTTCCTTATGTTTTCTTTTTACTATTTTTACATGTACTGTATTTTTCATTATCAACAATTCACCTCCTTTCATGTATGCCTGTCTTCTTTATTTAAGAAGAAATCATAACTTGTATTGAAAAAATAAAACATAAGCGTAGAACCGTCAATTCAGTATCCCAAATAATATAGTTTTCCAATTTCCTCTGACAAAATAAATCACTGTAAAGAAACGCTGTATTATTTATCGAATAGAAAAAGCAATATTTCACCCAGCATCGAGAGAGCTGACCGCTTGACAAGGTCTGCAGGCGAGAGGCTGATTCAATTTGATCTCCTTTAGGGAGGGAACTGAGAGCTTTATTTTAGATGGGTAATATTCGATTTGTGCGTCCTCTAACCCTAACCAACAGGTGAGGAATATGGAATAATCGTTTCTTAGCTTAACGTGGTCTCTCAAACTATGTGTTTCGAGTCGCTGCTACGGTGGCGCTATCTAGGACGTACGACTAGCAATGTACAATTTGTTGAAAGTCACTTATTTTTTGTGTGTAAAAGCTGTACAAATTTTATATTGGAATCTAAACTTAATGAAAAATAGACCACTCCTTAGCTGGCTGCCACTCCCTCAGCATCCGGTCAGTTGTTGCTCAAACTCCAGTCTGTAAACACATGGTTTGCCTCTAGATGAATGTGTGTTTGTGCTTTTCTTTGTTTGTGTTTATTTTTAACTTCTCAGTTTCAGCTCTGAGATGTACTATGCCACTATGTAGATTGTTAAGGTTAATGGTATATTTTAGCTTTACATGTTTTCTTTACATAGGCCTAGATCTCCAGGTTTATGTTCCCTTAGTTTTTACTCACTTGATAACGGGAGTTCATTTATATTCCCGAAACGTTGTGAATTGATTTTTAACACACAAATGATGGCAAATGTTCGAATAATTAATAATAAAATTGAACATCCATCGTTAATAAATGATCTTCAAACAGAGAACAGGTAACATAGCCTGTTAAAATTTGAAAGTTATAAACTGCATTTCCATCACTGCTGAACAACGTTTTTGTAAACTCTCTAAAAAAAATTCATTTTGTTGTTAAAATAAAGTAATTATGTAAATGTTTGTTTCGCAGTATTTATAGGACGCAGATTATTATGTTATACAAAACAAACAAATATAGATTTTCAACATAAGCTTCTATAAATGAGGTGATAATTATATTTTGTTTGACATTTTAGACAGAGCGAGATAACAGTTAACATTTTTTAAATGATTATTATATCCTTTAAATAAAATATTTGTCCTAATTATTATTTTGGGAGCTTTGCTTAGCTGGTATTTTTCTCCTTTTTGTACCCACAGGAAGTTTACTTAGAAATTATATATACACATTTTGTTGTTTGTTCGTGGCATCACCCCTTAAACAAAATAACATTGTGTGTACTGAAGACCACACGTTGGAAGTGATAACTTCTATGACCGATTTATATTATTATCAGTATTAATATTAGAGGAGAATAAAGGCCAACAAATTCCACAAGTCAATATAGTGTCAAATATTAAATCATATTTTAAAATTGCATAGTTATAATATTATAATATAATAATTATAATAAGTATGCGAAAAATAGTGATCATTATAATGTCAGCTGTATTTATTTAGTGACTAATGATTTTGAATGAGGTATTATTAGTGTATGCACTCTACATATAATTATAATGTATAATCCCTTATTATTATAATTATTATAGTCCCTTACAATTAATTATCCCTTACATATTGAATTATTCTTATAATTATATGTAGAGTGCATACACTAATACCTAACTCATAAATTATTAGTCACTAAATAAATACTGCTTTGTACATTATAATGATCACTATTTTTCTCAATATTTTTCGTTAATAATATAATAAAGTGTTTATAACGTATACTATGTATCATCTATACCCTCTCCACGCGCTTACTTGTGTCTAAGCAAAAAGTTGCGTGAAGCGAGATTTCGGAAACATAGCCAAGCGAAAGTGCCCAACGGGCCAATAGAAGTTATCACTTCAAAAATTAAATTGGGTGTGCTTAAGACCACACGTTGGAAGTGATAACTGCTATGCTGACAGGGACTTTTAACTCGGTAAATGTGTACAATTTTAAGGATTTCAAAACTCTAGGCCTATTTGTTAAAATTGTTTATTTATATCCGTTATTATATATTTAAAGAATGGTAAAAATATTATCTTTTAATTACTTTTTATTTCATATTGATAGATCGAATGATTTATAAGTTGTTAATGTTATAGTGAAGAAATGAATCATCAAATATGTTATACCAAGATGTACGAATGTTTCCGAAGTTAAACAATAGGTATCTCTTCTTTAAATTTGTATAAACGAATATGTTGATAATAAAAGGTTGTTTTTATATACAGTTTATAACCTCAAAGCAAATCTTTTAACGTATTTTAGCCTACATTAGTTCATTGGCGGATCCAGGGAGGGGGGCTGTGGGGTCTGCAGCCCCCCCCTTTGGGTTATCATATTTTTGTTCAATCGTTCTAAGTGGCAGACTGCTCAACTAGTAGTGTCAGACAAAACAACTTGTATCGAATATTTCACCCACTAAATATTATCAAATCTCAATAAAACAAAAACCATTGTAAAGAAAATGTTTTAAACTTCAATTTTTGTATTTACAAATTTCTTCTAAAAAGTATATTTACATATGTAAACGTCGTTGTAAAATTGTACTTGCCTAAATAAATATTGATGCCGCGCTAGAAAGCATAAGAAAATGACTCAAACTCGTCACTTTTTAAAGGCACATAATCGTTAGACAGACTTGTTTTGAAAAAAAGTTAAGTACACCACTGGATTTGTCAAGATTTTAACTTTCTACCACGATCTTCTAATGATTCGTCCCTCTTATAGTTTTATAGATATGAATTTGTCTGTAAACCTTTGCCATTGGACAGTTTTCAAAAAATGACAAAGCACATTCTGCAATTAACGTATCTATTACAAATCTATATGCAGTATTCGTATAATAATTTTTATATCAATTTAAAGTGCAAGTTCTATATTTTCGATTAATATAAGGAAAACCTGGTTTAGCGTTCCGAACTATTCGGGTATTTACGTAAAATATGTACATTTTCAACGCCCTAGGCGCGTTAGCCGCTACTTTTCCTGTCTGGCTGGAACTATACAGGGTGGAACAAAGTTAATGTTAAAAACTTCGGAAAATGGTTCTATGGTTCAAAATAAATAGAAAATCAAGAACAATATTTTTTATAAAACCCTTCATTTTTAAAATATTTACCATTTTGTTTCTTTTACTAAATAATTAATATCTAGAGAATAGTTTAACCGATTGAGTTCAAACTTGGAATGAAGTTTAACCTAACAATGATCTATTTTAAGCAAAATAAGCGATTATATTCAATCATGCATTTCAAAATGGCGGTTGTTTGAATATTTCAAACCTAAATTACTCAAAACCCGTACATTTTAACAAAAAATGTCAAGACACTTTTTTGTAGCACTTTTGATTCCCTATCGGTTGGTGTAACTGTTATAGCAATCGAATGAAGGATAAAACTAAGTTATGTGTAATAATTGGTTTATTCAACCCGGCAACCTATACCAACACAGTAAATACTACAATATTGTATGTACATTTGCTGGCATTATCTTTAACTTAACTATTATTTTTCATCCGATTGTTTTGAAAGTTAATTCATCCGATAGGGAATTAAAAGGGCTACAAAAAGGTACCTTGACATCTTTTGTTAAAATTTACGGTTTTTTAGTAATAATTTAGGTCTGACATTTTCAAACAGCCGCCATTTTAAAACGTATGATTGGATATAATCGCTTATTTTTCTTAAGATAGATCATTGTTAGGTTAAACTTCATGCAAAGTTTGAAATCAATCGGTTAAACTGTTATCTAGATATTAATTATTTAGTAAAACAAACAAAATGGCGTATATTTGGAAAATAAAGCATTTTTCGAAAAAATATTATTCTTGATTTTTTATTTATTTTTACGAATAAAACCATTTACCGAAGTTTTTAACACTAAGTTTGTTCCACCCTGTATACTATACGTTGTGAGAATTTTGTTTAGTTGTTGTAATTTAGTGAAATAAGTTTTTAGAATAAATCTATTTAAAATGTTTAATATACAGTTCAATTCTATGGTTTATTCACTACAATTTGTTACAATAAAACTTTATTTTTGGGTAAAGCATATTAATCCTTAATTTCTATTCAAAATAGGTGATCGTGAAATAGTCTAAAAAGACGTTTTCAAGCACTGTATTCAAAAAAATTATTCTATACCCCCCCTCCCCCCCGACAGGAGACAGCCCCCTCCTTGAAAACCGGCTGGATCCGCCCGTGCATTAGTTCTATAACTAATATTTAAAAAAATCAATTTCACAAGAAATTATAACGATTGAAGTTGTAAGCATTATAATCTACGCTGGGTTTTGTTTAAGAATTACAGATGATGGGCGAAATCAGCTGTTATATTCTATTAACTAAATCTTATCTGTTAATTTGATTGCTATGGTAATGCATGTAAATGTATTAAATATTCCCTCTCCACGCGCTGACTTGTGTCTACGCAAAAAAGTTGCGTGACGCGAGATTTCAGAAACATTCAGGCGAAAGTGCCCAACGGGATAATAGAAGTTATCACTTCATAAATAAATACTTTAAATATTGAACTTGATTATTTGTAAACGTTCTCACAAAGTATTAACATTTTTCTCCTAATTAAGAGTTAGTCAACTATATAAGTAATTGAATATAACTTAAATCATGTACTTGTAATATTTGGTCTGTATAAAATCAGTGCATATCTTTAAATAAAAGAGTGAATAATTTTTGTAAATCAAAAGAGGGTTTTCGTTATTTAAGAGTTTGCAATGTTTTATTTATCAATCAAATGAACAAACATTTGTTTTAATAAAAATCATTGTTAAAATGTAAAAAATGTGTTACTTTGTAAACGTTTCTTCACATGCTGTGTAAATAGATGATTCTTGGACTTAAGGGTATGCTGTAGTGGCGGCCATCTTGGATTTTTATCCCTTAAGAGCAATGGTAAATTTCAAACTATTTATTTCTTTCACGTTTTATCATAAAATTGTTTGCAAGGTCTCATTTTAAGCACAGTCACAATACGTATCCGTCTTGCAATTTACATTTTTTTAAATGCTTTTGATTTGTTATTTAATTGACATTTTGTAAGTACAAAGTTTGAATTTTTTTCCTAACACAATAAAAAATTAATAATGAAAAATAATTTGCAAACCGGATCCGAAATTTTATAAAGAATATTCAGTTTTTTTTTTTTCAACACCCAATTACAAAAGATAGACTTATAAAATGGTATGAAATGAGGCAATGTCAAAGCGTTCAGCTGCAAGAAATTGCACTGTTTAGATAGGGATACAGTGAGAAGCGGTTGCGTTTCCGGTTGCTTTCTCGTTTACTGGAGCAAACCCTTAATGCTGTGGTAAAAATATTGAGTAAGTATTTTATTGAAAGTTGTAGTAAACAGACTCTCTTGAATTTGATGTACGGGCTCTTCACATTTAATTTAAATAGGTTATACTTTGATTTGTACTAGCTAGATCTACTTTTCTAATTACAATATTTTTTTTCAGGTCAGTTGATAATCATTGCAGCAGAAGTTGATTCAGTTCAGATATTTTGTAAGTACAAATAATTACAATTCCATTTCATTAATAGTCTAATAACATTAAGTAATAGAGTTACTGAAACTTGGAACATTTGTATGCTTCTCCAAGGTGTATGAAGAATGTAAACTGTTTATTCAAAATAAAGTAAATTAAATAAATACATCTACCGTGTAAAGAAGCATCAAAATTCTAAACATTACAAAGTTGTAATGCATTTGTATTAGTTTCGACTGGAAATACCACTTGGCCTTATGTTATTCTTTGTAGCCAATGGTAAAACTGTATTCCATTTTAGAAAAAACCACTTTAAATAATCCGGATGGAAATCGAACAATGAAAGCCCAACTCCGTTACAGAATCAGCGTTAGCACGAACAAGTTTTTAATTCCGTTTCCTCTGATACCCAAACATGGAATGAATTGATTGTTTAAACCTCTTCAATTTAATTCCAGAGGGTTCATCCAGGAACATTTAATAACCCTAAAGTAGTTAAACCCACTAGAATTAACCATTTCTCTTTCTATTACATCCTAACTAAATACTAGAGGTCTGCGGTACTGATTTTTGGGTTCGGGTCGGGTAGTAAAGTTTTTCACCTGGATCTGGTCGGGTAGTGAAATTTTTCACCTGGGTCTGGTCGTGTAGTAAACAAAAATTCGAAGCAAGTTATTAACCAAACTAAATTATTAGGCTAATTTAAATGTTTGTCTATCCCTAAAAGTACTGATTGATGATTTAGATTTATTTTCCGTTCGATTTGTATTGGTATTTCTCTCATGATCTCTATGTTACAAAACTCGTAGGCCTAGCAGTACTAGGACCGTCAAACCGCTACCGGTGTTTCTAGTGATAACATTTTCCATTCTAGGAAATCTAAACTACACAGTACAAAAACAATAAAAAATAAAATTAATAACAAAAAACTACGGAACTAATACAATAACACATCCGTTTAAAAAAGAGGAACATTTATTTATTCCAATACAAATTCTAAACAATATACGAAGCTGATTGACCGTGATGTGAAACGAACGAAGCTGATGTTCATTGTAATCTCAAAGAACACTGAATCACAAAATACAGACTGTAAAACATAGTAAAACAAAAGTGAACTGTCATAACATTATGATAAGGACCTTTGCGCCAACCAGGTGTCCGTTCGTAACATGTTTGTAATAACATTTCTACTAACATGTTGTATGCAAGTCAAAATGTTGGCCTGGGCCTAGAAAGCCATATGAAATATCATATCGTAGTAATAATTGTCGAAGAAAAGTTTCTCTCGTAAAAATTCGGGGGAAATGATCGCTTTAGGGTCTGCTGTAGTGGCGGTCATCTTGGATTTTTACCCCATAAGAGCAATGTTAAATTTCAAACCATTTATTTCGTTTACTTTTTATCATACAATTTTTTGCAAGGTCTCATTTTAAGCACAGTCACAATACGCATCCGTCTTGCAATTTACATTTTTTTTAATGCTTTTCATTTGTTATTTAATTGACATTTTGTAAGTACAAAGTTTGAATTCTTTTCCTAACACAATAAAAAATTAATAATGAAAAATAATTTGCAAGCCGGATCCGAAATTTTATAAAGAATATTCAGTTTTTTTTTCAACACTCAATTACAAAAGATAGACTTATAAAATGGTTTGAAATTGTACCAGTCTCAGATAAAGACAAATAAAAAATATGGACGCTACACTGGACCGCATAGACTGTACATGTTCGAAAGACTTACCTTAAAAACAATACTCGCCAAACTGCAGAAATGTCTTAGCCGATCACTCACAAACATTAATCAGATATATTCTGGTCAATTCAATAAAGAAGAAGTTAGATTAGATTTAGATTTATTCACCAAAATCAAAAGAAAAATATATTTTTAAATATATTTATAAAAAAATGACATGCCCTTAATTACAAAAATAAAAATTTATATGCCCTTAGTTACAAAAAAGAATTTAAAAATTTTAGCTTTACAATAATTATTTTGTTGAATTTAAAAGATCCCTCCCTAAAAATTTAAAAAGCTGAAAAACCCTCCCCATTAATAATAATTACAAAATTTATACAATTTTATTAATTATACAAAATTATAAGATTACATGTATAGTACCATGGATTTATTAATAGATAACATTTATTTTGTTGGCCAACCTTAATGCTAAATAAAATTAAATAATAAAAAATAATTGCGTTTAATGATATGGTGAGACGTCTCTCTTATAATAAATAAAAAAAAAATTATAGAATTTCCACTGAAAATCCCTTGGGGACTGTAGTTCCAAAATTTGCTATAGCGCACCTCCCAATTAAATTAAATTACAAAACACATATATTATATATTATAATTTTAACAAGACAACAAAATTTACACAACCTATTCAAAAACAGTTTATGAGAATGTTCGCTGCAGATTTTAGTACAACTTTGTTATATAGTTCATAGGTATGTTTTAAAAGGTAGTTGGTAATTTGATTGTAGCTATTTCAAACACTAGGCACTGTAGGTAGTTGAATTGATGGTAAGAAGGTAAAGTTTTTGTTTTAAAAGCAGATCATTTCTAAGTCTCCATCTTGTACCAGTATACACTGCATGTAAAACAAAATAACATGGTTTTAGCATTTATGGTAGGTTTTAAAACCAAAACATTGTGAACAGATTTTAGGCCTAAAGAGTTTGCCTTTATATTACTTTGACAAGAGTTTAACAAGCAGGGTTGAGAGTAATTGTTAACTGTTAATTCAAGATTTAACCAAAGTTAACTTGTTAGCATTTGTCATGTTAACTTTAACTGTTACCACATGTTCAGAAAGCACATGTTAAACTTTCAAAATGCTCATGCTCATATGCTCAATATATTTCAGACATGTTATTTGATTGATGGGTTTAAAAGTTCTTATTTGTTCAATAAGTAACACAGCTCTACTTTATGACTTTAAATTTATAACAAAAAGATTACATAAATTGCCTTAACCTAGGCTTGAGTTTGAAATTAGGCAGGTTACACTAATTGTATACTGATTGTATTCAAAGAAAGAAAAATTGAATTACATAGGTATTAAAATATACTTAATGAATTTGAAATATTATTTATAATATTAAATGTAAAAGAACTTGATTGCCAAAACTTACAAAGGCAATGTTACATAACCAAAGGTTAAAAAGCTAAGACATTTTGATCTGGTAATATTGCTATTACGTACCTGGATTTAGTTGAATAGGCTTTTAAAAATAAATCATTTTATATTAACAACGCACTGTCGTTCATAAACTCACGACTAAAACATTTACAAAGTTACAAGAACAGCATCACGAACTAAAGCATGGCGTCGGTTGTCTTGAGTCACAAAGGAATGATGGCTGTCTTAACTGAACTACAAGCCTTGTTTAAAGCTGGTCACATGACTGACTGCTATAACAGCTGGTGTCTGATTAGTGGTGCTGCCTTACGAGATAAAGGGAACTACTTGAACGCTAGCATTGTCGGTAAAGCAGAGTTTGACAAAAAACGTAGAATTTTGATGGCGCGGAAATCGAATAACGGCACAAAATGAGGCAATGTCAAAGCGTTCAGCTGCAATAAATTGCACCGTTTAGATAGGGATACAGTGAGAAGCGGTTGCATGTCCGGTTGCTTTCTCGTTTACTGGAGCAGACCCTTAAGCTTAAGAAACAATTGTCGGAGCCAGTTGTCTTCGGCTGATTGCGTGAAAGTCTGAGGCCAGTCCAATTGAATGAGAATTTGTTCACACGGTGAAACTATTGCCACAGCAGTTGGTGATGAAAAATGTCGGAGTGCTCATCGTCTGTTGTGTCTCGCGATAAATTGAAAGGAAAGTGTGAAGATCTTTGTCGGGAATTTATCGCTGAGACTTGCGAAGTTCTCGAGGAAGAGTTAAATAAGCAAGTGCTGTCTCGCGAGCATTTCTGTTCCTATATAATTCATCTCTTTGGTCCCACAGGCACCTATGCTCCTTATATAACTCCACGAATTTAAAATTTAAATCATCACTCCATTTAGGAGCCATAGTTTTCCAGTAAACAACAGAAAACTTTAAAATAAACAATTAAAACCACACGCGTAGCAGTCTTGACTGACAAAGAAAACTGGCAAAACACGAGATATCTACAGCCCCACAACGTTCACACGGTGCCAATTGTCTATACAACTGTCTTGATAGAGTGGTGGGGGCCCTCACTGTGCCCAGTCAATTATTGTCCTCTCCTGGAGACAATAGAATTTCAGGACAACTGGCACCGCAGGTGGCACGCCAATTAGCCAGAGGTGTTTACACGTAGCCAATAATTGTATGCCAGTAAGTTGTCCTCTGACAATTGTCTCCTCAATTGGCATCGTGTAAACCCGGCTTT
>JAGFPH010005213.1:25947-44518 GCA_018207615.1 Philaenus spumarius
GTATAACTGCTATCACATACCTATATAACTGCCATCACATAACTGCTGTTATGAACATATAACTGCTGTCAAGTTCCTATAACTGCTATAATATACGAATAACTGCTATCAGATACCTATATAACTGCCATCACATAACTGCTATAATATACGTATAACTGCTATCACATACCTATACAACTGCCATCACATAACTGCTATTACGTACATACAACTGCTGTAAAGTTCCTATAACTGCTATAATATACGGATAACTGCTATCACATAACTATATAACTACTATAACATACATATAACTGCTGTCAAGTTCCTAAACTGCTATAATATTCATATAACGGCTATCAAATACCTGTAACTGCTATTGCGTACTCTATAACTACTGTCAAGTTCCTATAACTCCTATAATATGCATATAACTGCTATCGTATTCCTATAAATGCTATCACATAACTATAACTGGTATCAAGTACCTTTGACTGCACGTTTTAATTTAAAATAATAAATGTTTAATTGGTTTATGAACTTTATACATTGTCCTTTTTTACTTTTTTCGCAAACTTTGTCCATACTACGAATTGCATGCATCTAATATTGTACCAACTATCTTGTCACAAATGATGAATGAACTCAGAGATGTATGTAACACAGATTCAGGTGCACCGAAAGCTCTGCTCCATTTGGGCTAATAGGTTTTGAAAATGACAAGTTATGCTTCGTGCGATATCGCTTTAATTATGCCCATAAATCTAAAGGTGGACGCGATGGGTAAAAACAGACACTAATGAAGTCAACCCCTATTGTGTTCGACCGTTGAGGGTTTTTCGAGGGTCGAATATCGCCTTAAGCCAAATAGGATATTCGTGTTCTTAATAAAAAGCTTTACGGATAGAATTCGCTTCGGTTTGCAAGAAATTCGACAAAAACATTGGTCGAATTAATCTTCAGAATTAACTAATAAAGCTTTAATTGACATTTCTAATAACTGTCGGTTTTTACTTGAGGGTTGTAATTTGATTGTATTCGATGATTAATTGTAGCAGAGAATTGTGAAGTGGAATTATGTGGAAATGTGGTACTCCAATGTGTTGTTGTTGATAAATTTGCTTTGGAATATTTACTGTGCCTTATTTATGTATGTTTGGAAAGTCATATTTCTTATCTCTATCTTTTATAGTGAAGAGTAAAAAAAATGCAGATAAAAACCAACACTTCAAAGTCTTGCTTTTGTTAACCATGAATTCATTTTTATTTTCAATTTAATAAAATATGCAGACTTATGTGTATGAGAGGTACCATTTTGTAAATAGTTTTTTTATAAAAAAATGTTTTTATACTTTTAAAATAATACAAATTAACAAAATTAAAAGCATACGTATAGAATATAAAATTAATGTTAACTGGTACCTACTAGCCTTTTAACGTTTTTTTCTTTTTGTAATATTATATACATTTTTCAACAATTACTTTTTTGTAAAGGATATTGACAGTATATGTTTTCTTATTTATTTATACTTTTAATATTTTTTATTAAACATACTTGAACAACTAAATAATTTGTATAACTTAAAAGAAAAATAATGGTACCAAGTAGACTTCAAAGAAAATCGAAGAATTTTCGAAGGTTTATATAAAATTATAACAACCACCACCAGGTATATAAATTTGTTTTTAAATGAAATTATGGAATAAAATTTATAAATGAAGTGTTTTGTTAAAAATTAATACAGCAAAATTTATATACAGGATGGACCAGCTAAAGTGTGACAGTAGCTAACTTTTAAAATACGATTCGGACAAAAATGTTTAAATAGAACATTTGCCCTTAAATTTTTGATACCTTTTGGACTGTGTATAAAAAAATTTCAAAATCCGCCAGTAGCTTATGGGAGAGTGATGGTTTGATATTTTATTGTAGGCTACTAATTTTATTTTTAAAAAGTTTGTTGTCTGAATCATGGTTTAGAAGTTGGTTATTGTAACTTTTATGAGTGATTAGCTGTAAGAAAATGAAACTTCGACTTCATTTTACAGGAGAACCGTTAGGTTTATCAAAAAAGTGTAAAGAACAAAAAGTCTTAAAAATGCCCATAAAATCCAAAAACGAAATGGGGGTTTCCATTAAAAAAAATGAAGTTGGCCGCCATTTTGGATTCAAAATGGCGGATTTAGAAAAAATTTTATACACAGTCCAAAAGTTATCAAAAATTAAGGGCAGAAACATTTTTGTCCGAATCGTATTTAAATTTAACTGGTCCAACCTGTATAATCGAAACAAAACAATTAGAAAATTAACTTGCTATTTACAAGTCGGACTTAGTAGTGTCGCCTTTTCTAGTTTCGGTAAAAATCAAATCAAAACTCTTTTCTTTAATAATCCCCAACCTGAATATTCCACCTCGAAAGTTAAAAAACTATAAATTACATTTTTTATTTTTTTTATTCTGTAGTTGGTTATGTAACAAAGTTTCATATTTTATGCAATTTTAGGATAACGTAAAACGCAAAGTACTTTTTCCGAATTTTCCTTATTATAAATTCAACTTTCAATTATAAACTTTCAATATTATAAATTTCTACTTTCATTGTTTGTAACATTATTTAAAAATTTCATATTTTATGTAAAATATGCTATACATGGAGTTATCGATTCTATTGTGAAACGCCGCAAGTTGTGAGTGAAGTTTGAGGTGTATTTAAAGAAATTGGGGGAAATTTTCCCGAGAATATCGTTTCAAATTAACCCTTTAAATTCAAATATGACCCCTAAGGAAGGCCTAAACAATTCGTCGAATTTGCCTGCTATTCTGGATAGCTTAGCCAGAAAACGGTCAAATATATACATTAAAATTAAGGAAAGAATTGTTTTTTTAACTGTTGCCTCTGACAATGGGTTAACCTAACCTAATTTAACGTTACCTGACTCAACATAAATTAACCTAAAATTAAACAACCTAATCTAACCAATTCTAGAACTCTAACCAACTTAACTACTACTAGCTCGATGCAGAAACAATCCTAACCTAACATCTAATTTTAAAATTTGGGTAAAAATCATACTAGTTTGAGTATGGCTCAAGGCTGAGTTGGAGCCTTTGCTTGTATTTGCGTTTGCCTTTGGGCCAAACTCGTGTAAGTTTAAAATTTTCCCTTTTTATTAGGTGGTTAATGACTTCTGAGCTGAAAAATGGGGGACGATGAAACTGCCCCGGTATTTTAGGTACGTTTGAAATGATGAAACTGACCCGCTCATAAAAGAGGATCAAGAAGGGTCGCCTCGCCAGACCAGAATTGCTGAAATTGCCCCGAGTGCCTGTCCCTGCTTTATTATTTTTGTCCCAGCGTCCTGTCAGTGACTGCCGTCTTTCTAATAACTGCCACCAATATCAGGAATTACTAGCTGATAAACTTTAGTGTAATACAATCGGTTAATTTATTAGGAGTTAGGTTGGGTTGTCGATGGCAGTTTTAGAAGACTGCAGTCACTGACAGGACGCAGAGACAAAAATAATTCCCTTTTTTCTCCAGTCCCGTAGCGACTACCTGACCAAGGCAATTTCAGCATTTCTAGTCTTGCTAATCGAATCTTCCTAATCACATATATTACTTCTCAAGGCCATTTTTTTGTCGGTACGCCATAACTTCCTTAATACATCATCAAATTACACGAATGAGGCATCATTTTAAAGCTTTCCTTAACCGCTACACCGGAAAAATATACAAAATACAATTATACATAGAATAAAAAAAAGTAATAAAAAATCCGAAAGTAACAGTGATGTAAGATCAAGTAAGTTGTAGTAATATTTTTCTGGCGTTGGCAACACTGATGATACAATTTAAACACATCTATCCTTTACTTCAACCCTCACCTATGCCCATGTCGCACTAAATACGCACTATACGATACTAAATATACGGTGTGTACTTTAATTAAGTGGGATTTAAGTAAGTTAGAATGCGAATGCTATGCATGGGTCAGCTAGTCCTCTTTAATGAGCTGGGCAGTTTCATCGTTTCAAAAGTACCCAATGTCGGGGCAGTTTCACTACGCCCGAAAAATATGAGTAACGTTTAAGTACTTTTCAACGTATTACAATTCTTAAAATATATTTTTAAATAAATAGTTTCTAAAATAATTTTAACCAATTATTTTGCAGTAAAACAAATCAGTGAATAATTTTAATAAATACATTACTTCTATGTCATGCCAGTGAAATTTCTGTAACTTTCTACCTTTATTTTTATGTTTGTTTTTATTGTATTATAATATGTTTTTCTTTATTTCGTTACAGGTGAGTTTCTCAGTGGAATCAGTGTTCAGGAATGTTGTAAGAGTAATTGATAAAACTTAATTCTAGAATAAGTAGATTTGATCAAATGTTCATCCTAAATGTAGAACATTTATTTATCCATTTTTCTGCAAATTCTCTTCAACAACTATATTTTATCTGTTGCAAAGGTGAATATCTAATTATATCAGCAAATATTTGAAAATCTTGATAGTAATAATAGTAGTAACTAGGGGAGACCCCTGCGTGCTCCGCACGCCAACTCCCGGTGCGACCTTCTAAAAACATAAGTTATGTTTTATTTATAATAAAAGTGTAGGATTAATAATAACCTCAAAACTAAGATGGTAAATAATGTTAAATGTTCAAATCAAATTATTTCTTATATTTTATAACAGCAGTAATAATAAAGGTTAAAAGAACCAGTAAGGCTCAGGTCTACACTTAATCAAAAACCTATCAAAAAAGTTATAAATAATAACCTCAAAACTAAGATGGTAAATAATGTTAAATGTTCCAAACAAATTAGTTCGTAAATTTTATAATTTGAATAAATAATTCATTTCCTCCCTTATAAAAATCAATATTTACTTCCACGAAGCAGCCGTATTAGTTAGTTTCTTATTATAAACAGCTGTTTTGTATTAAAATGTTTTTATAACCTTCTGAATACAGTAATCATCGTTATTTACATCCACGAAATCAGCTGGATTAGTTTGTTTCTTATTATAAACAGCTGTTTTGTATAGAAATGGTTTTTAAATATTTTCCATGTTAATCTTATGGGGAAAACCCGACCTTTGAGATTAGCTCACGCCATTAAGGTTAAGAATTTTTGACATCTAAAACCTTATTGCAAAACTACGAAATGAGACGAATTTTTTGAAACCTCAAACATTAAAATTGGTCGAGAAATAAGGGAGGAGTTGTGTTTACAAAAAACGGCTTCACGTATTATACATAAAGATATTAGTAGTGTGATAGTAGTTCTTGAATTAATTGTAATCATTTTTGAAATGCTGAAAAGTAAAAAAATAAAAAAATATTGGGTTAAATATTTTAAGAATATTTTTAAAATTTACAGATACCGACACGAATGCTGGCCTTTAGCAAACCGCTACTAACCCGACTAAAAACATCGGTAACCGGTACATCTCCGTTTAACACGTTCACTGCTATGTGAGCTTGACACTGAACACTATGAGAAGCGGCCGACGCACAGTGCATTGGGAGTATTTTCCAACCCCCATATTAGGAGTATTTTCAATACACAGAGCATTGCGTGATACGCACGCAATTTTTTAGCCTATGTGCTATGGACGCACGTGTGCTTCCGCTTTAAAATGTTAGAAAGGTTTAATTATTACGTAGAAAGGTTCAAAAATAATTTCTCCTAGTTTAGGCTATAAATATAAAAAATAAAAAGTCAGCTCCTAGCATAGGAATTACGAAATTTGCGTAGCAGTGAACGTGTTAAGGGTGAGGTAAACATCCACTAGTTCGTTTGAAGGATGAGGTCGCATTAGGAAGCTGTGTGGGGAAATATTTTTTCTCCACTTACGTCATTTCCCCACACCCCATCGCAACAAAGCGAGGCCCAGTGCCACGATTCATGCCAATATCTGTTCATTGACACTATCAATTCAAGGTTGTTTTACAATCTTCCTAAAAAACTTTTTAAATTATAATACCGGCCGTTTAAATTACAAATTATGTTTTGAGCTAATGTATATAAAATGTATTTAACCGTCCTATTGTATAATTTTATTTTTAAATTTTTTATTTTTAAATCCACAAAAATTCACGTTTTTATGTTTTACTAGCTGACCCGTACGGCGTTGCCCGTGGTGGTTGGTATTTTCAGTCATTTTAACGTAATTGTATTCTTTTTAAGTGTTCAGTCAGTGAGTGGTATTTGGCTTTTATATATGTAGATCTTAAATTATAAAAGCACTATTGTCATAATAATAAAAGATCTGAAATTATGATTTTAGTAACTTTGATCCCCCCCAAACCCCTCTTAAAATTTCGAAATTTTTCAAACCCTTTCTTAGTGAGCACCTATGGCCCTAGAGGAAGCCACATACCAAATTTCATTCCAATCCGTTCGGTAGTTTTGAAGAAATCGTGATTTAATAACTTTGATCCCCCCAAACCCCCCCTAAAATTTCGAATTTTTTTAAAGCCTTTCTTAGTGAGCACCTATGGCCCTAGAGGAAGCTACATACCAAATTTCATTCCAATCCGTTCGGTAGTTTTGAAGAAGTCATTTTTTAATAACTTTGATCCCCCAAACCCCCCTAAAATTTCGAATTTTTTCAAACCCTTTGTTAGTGAGCACCTATGGCCCTAGAGGAAGCTACATACCAAATTTCATTCCAATCCGTTAGGTAGTTTTTGAGAAATCGTGATGAGTGAGTCAGTGAGTCAGTGGGTTTTGGATTTTATATATATAGACTAGATGAAGCACCATACCAAATTTCATTCCAATCCGTTCGGTAGTTTTGAAGAAGTCATTTTTTAATAACTTTGATCCCCCCAAAACCCCCCTAAAATTTCTAATTTTTTTAAAGCCTTTCTTAGTGAGCACCTATGGCCCTAGAGGAAGCTACATACCAAATTTCATTCCAATCCGTTCGGTAATTTTTGAGAAATCGTGATGAGTGAGTCAGCGGGTTTTGGCTTTTATATATATTGACTAGAGGAAGCTACATACCAAATTTCATTCCAATCCGTTCGGTAGTTTTGAAGAAGTCATTTTTTAATAACTTTGATCCCCCCAAACCCGCCTAAAATTTCGAATTTTTTCAAACCCTTTCTTAGTGAGCACCTATGGCCCTAGAGGAAGCTACATACCAAATTTCATTCCAATCCGTTCGGTAGTTTTTGAGAAATCGTGATGAGTGAGTCAGTGAGTCAGTGGGTTTTGGCTTTTATATATATAGATGACGCCCTTTTCAGAGAACGGAGGTAAATCGGCTGCTGCTTTCTAGTCCTGCTATCGACTATGGCTTTTACTGTGTGTCACTTCCCGCTTTGCATTACTTCCTCGAGTCCAAAGTGAGAACGTTACGCAAATCAAAACGTTTGAGGTTAAATTTTAGCTTCAAAGTATAGACTACTAAAAGAATGCATGGGAACTGAAACATATATTTTTTAAAGTAATTAAAGAAATGCAACTTAATAAATTGTAATGGAGTTCACCACGGATATAGTATAGCTGTAGTTGGATTTGACGTTTCTTGTCGTTTTCAAGGATTTGTAACATTAATATGTATCTATCCTAATTTAATTAAGTGCAATTAAGGGTTATGGGAGGACTGTTGTGGTAGGCTCTCGGAAAACGTATCCGGGTCCTCAGACATTGTCGAGAAGGAAGCCCACAGTGAAATATTCCACTTTACCCAGGCTTTGGACTATTGCCATATCTATGGCATACATATATTTACTATAGAAATACCTTCAGGCATTTTTTTTTAGGGATGCAATTCTGTTTTACAAAACAACGTATATTTGGTAACAATATTATTTCGCACATTTCTGTGTGTGAACAGTGAGCTATTTTCGTATACTCCCTCAGACGGTCATACACATCGTTTACCCGGTTTGTGGGGAAGGATGAACAGTTCCCGGCTATCATTTAGAAAATGTACGGTCTCTCAGTCCACCTCGGAAGATAACAGGTGATGCGATAAAATATAGCCACGCAATTGTTAGCAAAACGACAAAATCCAACACTGAAGATAATTTAATGCTATATGCGTACTTAAATAATGAGAATTCCAAAGATGCTACTAAATAGATTTGGTAGGTAAGGTTAGGCTAGTGCCAGGTACAAACGTAAAGAAAGGACAAACATACCAGCTCTGCTGTCAATCAGGAAAAGCCCAGGCTCTTTGTCTGGGTCTACGAAATATTTTTGCGGTGGATCCTTCGTTGGAGTTTAATAACAGACATTTTCTAGGCATTTCCTGATTGTCAGCTGAACTCATTGTAACCCCTTTACTCTTAAACCTGGCGCTAATGTAAACTAACACATCTGTTGAGTGGCATCTTTGGAATTCTCATTAGATAAGTGGCATTTAGCGTAAAATTATGTCCAGAGTGTTGGTGTTTGGTCGTTTCACTAACCAGTGAGGAGCTAAATTTTATCGCAATTATTTGACATCGTCCGAGGCGAACTAAGAGTCCACACCTTTTCTGCTTTTCTAAATGAAAGCCTGACTCTTCGTTCTCCCTCCTCAACCCAGGTAACCAATATTTATGACTGTTTGATGACCAGGAGTCTTTGTCCGCGAGCTGACTATGATTCTTTTCCTGAAGAGAGTGATCCACGTTTTGTACATGTCAACTTCTTGCATATGTTTGTGTAGGTCATTTGGTGTTTTAAGCATTTGAAAGAATAAATTGTCGTATGTGATTTTACTCCAATTGTTAATCCATTCTCCGTCACGCTCACTTCATCATACGTACCTACATTGAGAGATTCTATTATGATCGGTTTCGGACGAAAGCAAATGGTGATATTTGCCACTTTGACCGCTTCTTCGTTGCCTGGTATGCAACAATGTCCGGAGCTTTAGAGTCGTGCAACGGAGCCATGTTTTCACAGGTTCGTCCAAAATCAAACCTCTCGTAACGCTCTTTGTTGTCTTTGATATAGGAGCAAGTTCTGAAAGTTCATCTGCGCATGCGCAGTTAGCGTTTCAATGTACACTCGATAAAATTACTTTCTTGATTTATTCACCTGAACTTAATACTTCGTCGACAATTCATTCACAAACAAACCCAATAAATACACCATAACGAGACAGATTACTCACCCTAACCTGTTAGATCTTTTAAAAGGGGGAAGTATACAAATCTTTGTAAAAAAGAGCAAAATTTTCAAGGTATTAAAAAATGAAGATAAAGTGAAGCCTCACGAGGGCGTAAGAGGGTTGCAGAGACACCGTTGGGAAGGGGAGGTGTGATTTTCCTGAGTAAAATTACAAACGCAAACAGCGATTTTCTTTCCGGTAGAATATCAGTGTATGGAGCTATTTGCTGTGTAAGGGTGCATTTTCATTACCTTAATACGGAAAAGCTTCTGCAGTGGCACCGGTTGCATTATTGAAACTATACTATAGAGTTCGAATATTTTCTATTTCTGAAATGTAAATATTATGTTCTTGGTCCTAAAAATGTATTCAAACCAATTTTAACCAATAAAAACGTAGCTCTATAGACGTTCCCGTTAATTTACAGATAAATCATCGCTTGACTCTCATATCAACTCCTATAAAAGTGAGTGTACGAATTACGTACGTACGTTCGTGAGTAACAAAATCGAATAAAGCATTGTTTGTTTTATTCGATAACATATTACAACTGGTTTAGCACTTTAGCTTGGATACTTCAACAACTATGAGAACACAACCGGTTACGGTATTTACGGTCCTGTTTACAACTTTTAGGTTAAGTTTTGTGTTGTTATTGTAGAAATAATAATGTGCATAGATACACCTGAAAAGCATGCAAAACATTACACAAAACCAAGCACAAATTAACATAAAGTAAGGTTATGTTTATAACTTCGATTATAATGAATGCTCAAAACCCTTTAGTGTAATCTTCGATAAGGATTTTAATTTATTCCTACAAAATAATAAATTAAACAATACATCCATACGCGTGCGTTATACTAATATGTTCGCCGTGAAATATGCAAGTATACTATATAGCAAGTTACAGCAGTTAAAACGCAACAGGCTCTCAACATACTAATTTCTAGAGGAACATCGACATTAATCGTACATCTTAAAAATTCTATAACATTTGATTGGTTGAAGATAAAATGGCAAAAGTGTATAACAAATTGAATAACATTGAATGCTCTACAACTTTGTTTCTGACATTTTTTCTGAGAAACGGTCGTGGGAGGCATTAGAAGCAAATGTTTAACAAAAAGAGTGAGGTAAACACGATTTTTTCGAAAATTGTCGATTTTCAATAACTTATATCTCGAAAACCATTGGGGATTCGACAAATACGTATAGAAACTATTTTATAGAAAATGTAATAAACTTTCATTTTTATTTGGAACATTGTTTTCTACAGTGCACCGTTTCCGAGATATAAGCGAAAACCCAAAAACTGGGACCCCCTCCTGCCTTATGCTCACCTCCCAGGGGTGGGGGCTTTTAATATGTTTACCTCCTAACTACTCCTAACAAAGTCCTAAAGTCAAAAATTATCGCATATTCCATGCACTCTACAATGCATTCATTGACTGGACTAAAAGACTGAGAATGTTCGTTCCACATTGAAGAACACATTTCCAAAACATTTACTTTAATTTGTGTTTGTAAATATTAAAACTACCTCACTGTAAAGTTAGTCACTAAATGTAGTCTAGTAAAATGTATAATGTGACACACGGACGTACTGACACGACAAACCTAAAACTTTTGAAACGTTTTCTCGGTTTACGCGTATGTAAATGAACAACAGTCATGGTGCAGCTAAAGGTACAATTTACTTAACTGATAAAACTAAACATCAACTTACTGTATCTAGATTTCATTTAAATAAGAACTTTTAAAACAAAGTTTCAACTCAGCCAAAGCGCTATATACTCCGGATCTTATGAGATTGCTTCCGGGTTCTTGTATAAACAGTGTTTTCTACGGAAACACAATAAACATTGAAGTCCGAGCATAATCTTAACTCTTACGTGTAGAAAGATAATCTTATGTTAAGCTTTTACTCTAAGAGGTATAGGATTAAACAGTAATATAAACTTAAAAGGACTCGTGAGTGTTTGTATTTGGAATTCCAATAAACCGGCTTAGTTCAATCGTTACTTTTATTCTGTAGTTTTAAGTTCTGTAGGTGGCCACGTTCGGCTAGGACATTGCAGTCGTCGACTGGTACATACTGCCCGTTCACAGTTTAGTTGATAGTATGGGCAGGCATTGTCCACGCTATTGAAACCGAGATCTTACTCTATAGCCCGCATGAAAACATCAACATTATAAAACTCATTTTAACTAGTTATTAGAACACTTCATAATAGGGTTTACTTTAACAAGAGGTAAATTACTGAAATAAAGAAATTTGGAACTTCAATTGCACACTGAGACGATGATATTCATAACTCAAGTTGGCAGTGAATAGGAGCCGATGTAGCTAGGTCAGGTAGTAGCGCGGCAAGCCTCCATAAGGCCCATGCTATCAACTAAACTGTGAACGGACAATAGTAAGCGACATTCTGCCTGCCGTAGAGTAAATTATTGTTTCTAATAGTTCTGTAGGAAAAATCGATACTGGCAGTGCATTCTCTACAGTAGTGGCATATTAGTACGGGAATGCAAACTGAAGGTATCATGAATCACCCTAGTTTTGAAAATACTACAAAGGGCGCAATATTTAAAAACAAAATATGAAAACTATACATAATTTCAAACAAATTGATTTCGACTCACAGCCCACTTTGCGAAATAGTTATCCATTCAGTAACAAATTATTACCGAATTTCCATAAGAAAGATGAGCTATTGCAGTGACCCTCAAGGTGAGACTTAAAGTTGGGAGTAATAAATGAGCACTGATCATGTTCCCCAGAACATGTTATGGGATGTCATTAAAATTTGTGTATCTATATATATAAAATCCAAATAGCACTCACTCACTGACTCATCACGAAATCTCAAAAACTACCCAACGGATTACAATGTCATTTGGTATGCAGCTTCCTCTAGGGCCGTGGGTGCTCGCTAAGAAAGGTTTTCAAAAAAATAAAAAATTTAAGGGGGTTTGGGTGGATCAAAGTTACTAAATCGCGATTTCTCTAAAACTACTGAACGGATTGGCATTAAATTTGATATTTAGCTTCCTCTAGGGCCGTAGGTGCTGGTTAATAAAGGGTTTAAACAAAATCGAAATCTTGGGGGGGTTCAAAGTTACTAAATCACGATTTCTCCAAAACTTCCAAATGGATTGGAATGAAATTTGCTATGTAGCTTCCTCTAGGGCCATAGGTGCTCGCTAAGAAAGGGTTTAAAAACATTCTAAATTTTAGGGGGGTTTGTGGGTGTCAAAGTTATTAAAAATCCCCATATTTAACTTCTATATCTGCAAAGCTGGATCGGGCAAACTAGTATATGTATATGAGAGTTCGCACTCTAACGGCCCCATTTTAGGTCCGATTTGGTACACACGTTGGTTAAGTATGTCGCTGGGATGAGTTCTTTATCAAAAAGATCCAACAAACGGAAGCACGTTAGTTGACCGGAAGTAACGTTTTTTTTATGTTTTTTGTGTCAGAGTGAAACCTTTTTGGGGTTGTATCTAAAACATAAATGTAGGATATTATTCTGCACATTTTGTGGTGCCCCTTCAAATCGACGTGGGAGGGTTTACCCTTGGGTCATCTTCTGATCCGAGGCCAACGGCAGAGTTTGCACGCTGCGAGCGAAGCGAAGCAGTTCATAACCCGAGGTCGTCAGGTCGAGGTGCAAACTAGCAACGTGAGCTTTTCCGCTACGAGTTGAACGAAGGAGCATGTGAGTCGAAGCTGGAGGTTTAGGCGCAAACAAATTCTACTAATATATTATTTCCTACATACAGCGCCTTCTTGAGTAGATCAATTCCCCAAATAGTTGGTTCAAATCCTAAAACATATAAAGTTAATTTTGGAAATTCACTCAACTCACGTCAGCGGTCCAGCTGCGTGGTCGAATTGTTTATTTTGAAATCAAGTTGGACCCAGTTGCGCAAATTGTTTACGTGCGCGCGCGTTTTTGCAAACTCTATCCAGGGTTGATCCGCTGTAAGCGGTGTAAGAACGGATTCTTTTACGGAAGAAATACTCTTGTCCTCGACTGTACTTAGGAAGAGAAGCCTTTGAAGTCGAGTTTAAACCTAGCTTAACCCACTCTGGCGGAAAAGTTTGACAACACTAATTAACGGTAAAGTTAAAAGAATAAGGGTGGAGGGTGTTCATTATTTTAGTCGGAAAATGGGAGTAATTGTAATTTTGAAAATATTGAGTTATTGTAAAAATGTGTTCCTTGTACGTTATTAAACTGGAAACGTATTTTAACCTACACTACCAGCGAACTGTTAATTAAATTAGGCCTCTTTCAAAATGTAAAAGATTTTACAAATTTTATTCTACTATTTAAAGAATAAGGCTATTCAGAAATAGTAAAATTTGTACTTCTTTGAGAAATTTTCTTATAAGTAAAATGACATTTGCCACAATGTGATTGAAATATTTCTTTATGAAGTATGAATAATTTATAAAAAAGATGCACTATCAATTTTTAAACCGGCAATCGGCTCCAAATAATCTACAACGTAAAATATAATAAAAGTAATTAACAAATAAAAATGACGAATATATTTTAGTGTTGATTTAAATCTAAATAAGATGTTGCATGAGCATAGAGTGGTGTATGTTGCCTATTCATTGTTAATAATTATGTATCTATTTCTGTTTATGTATAGTCTGACATTCCCAAGAGACCAGTGTGTTTTCTCGGGTTACATTTGTTAATAAGGTGGTGTTTTCTATTTTAAAATTGTTGGTTTCTTCTAGTCACTGCTGATGATGATTGATGAAAAATATGACTGATTTTTTAAGTCTGTTGAATTTTAAATGGACAAAGTGCCCTTTTGCTCTAACATTTATTTTTCTAACTGTTTGGCCATGATTCAAAGTTATTAATACAGTAAATACCGGATTTTGCTTAATGTGGTGTGAGGTCTTTTGTGTTTCCTAATACTTTGTTATCCGATATGAGTGTTACGTTTGCATGTTTATTGAAGGGTAATTTTTAATTGTGTTAGATAAGGACGGAATGTCATTCTTACCAATGTTGTTCTTTAGTGTTCTCTGTTAGTTTGCGTCGTTGTCATTACATTTTCGTGGAAGTTGCTTTCTTTATGATATATAGACTTGCTTTCCTTAATGTATACCTTGAGTATTCTAGAATAAAGCCTTATTTGATTAATAAATACAGTTTTGTTATTGGTTGTACCATTACCGCAACCTTGGTTACCGTGGAAATACCTTTAGTAATATGACAACTTCCTGGCAGAAATCACAATGCTTTTATTGTAGTATGGAAAGTTGGACTACAGCAGCGATAACTCTTGAATGGATTTTCCTGTATGTAGGACTAATACACCCGCCAGGAAAATTATTCGGTGGTTTAGTTCTTGTCAACTTACTAAAACAACTTTCTGCTCAAATTTTACCAAAATTGTTCAAAAGATGGAACTACGAGACCAGGCCAACACAGATGGACAGCACGATAAACTATAAGAACTTCGTTACTCTATGAACACCTAAAGAGTGTAAAGCTTGGTAATTAATTAGGGTAAGTAATTAGTGTGTATAATCTAATAGTATATTTCGCAACTAGTGGGAAAAGTGTGATTTTTCAGATGCTAGTCGAAATAGCAGACGAGCTATTTAAAGAGAACGAGGATCTGAAAAGAACATTTTCCCACGAGTTTTGAACACTATTTTTCACGATACTACAGCAAAAAAAATGTTTGGTACAACAGCAAAAAATAAGATTATTAACATTTATTTTATTTACATTTATTTTTCTTCTTACTGACTCAACAGGGTCTTCTTTCCCCGCTAATTTTTCCAAGCCCGCTCCCTTGGCTGTGGTTTCGCTAGATAGTAGATAGGGAAAGCGGGAATCTCGTTAATCCATTCATGTTTTAAACAGATGGGCATTATTTCAATATTGTATTGTTGTAATCAGCTGATTTATCCTCACTAGTGAGAATATAATTTGTCCTCACTAGTGCGGATATGACGAACTTTACCTGGCAATATAAGCAATAGAAAAGCAACTGATATTCCAGTAGTATCGTGAAAAATAAATTTTCTGACAAGCTGAATGAATAATGCAAGTCTTACATGTTACACCCACTTAAAATCACAATTAATGTGTGGTCAAATAAAACCTGACGGGTTTCAAAATAACATAACGTTATGGTCAAAATATGTACATAGGTATGTCATTTCCATTTATGGGTTACAACACCACGTAGGCGTTCCCCAAAAACGTTCACACATGTTTCTAAGCTTTTCTCAAAAATTGCCATTACTCGAAGGGCATTGGACTCGCAGCAACTTCTTATGCAATTTTTTAAATCGGCAATGGTGTGAGGTATTCTAACAAAACCTTTGCTCTTATGGTAGCCCCACAACCAAAAATCACAAACAGTTAGATCCGGAGACCTGGCAAGCCGTGCGACATCACCAAAACGTGAAATGAGGTACCTGGGTAACAGTCTTCGTAAAACAGTCATCGACAAATCTTCTGTGCGCGGTCGCTCAATCTTGCTGGTACCATAACAAACTAATTTCTATTCCAAACTGTTGCAATACTGTGGAACTAAAAATGTCCGAATCGTTTCAATGTACCGCCCTTTATTCTCAGTAACTCTTTCGCCGTTTTCATTTTCAAAAAGTAACTCAAAAACTTGCAACATCACCAGGAGCACCACGTTCACTTTTTCACAATGCAGAGGTCGTTGATGGATTTCCCTAGGATTCTCTCTTGAGCAGTAACGACGATTTTACGTTACCATATAGCTTAAAATGAGCTTTTTCGTTAAACGTTGCAAAATGTGTTTATGATTAATGAGGTGCAAAAGTCTGTCACAAAAAATAAGACGTAATTCAGGATCAACAGGATTGAGTTTTTGTGTAACTGCTAACTTGTAGGGATGAAAATTCAAATCAAAATGCAAAATTCGTTGTCTTTGAAACTCCTAATGCGGCATATTGTTTCCTCGTCGATGAATTTGGGCTTTGCAGAACAGATACACGCACATTTTCAACATTGTCTGGAGTACGTACAAATCTAGGACTACCAATTTTTTTTTCACTTTTAATGCAGATGCACTAATTCTAAAATTAAGGAACGGTACCATGACGAGGAACATGGAAATCGTTAGAAAATAACCGCTGCGTAGCAATCACAGATTTATTCATTTTAAAAAAGCTTCGATAACAAAAGTAAGATGTTGAACTGTCCACTGCTAAATCAGCTCCACTGCTTTACTGAAATCAGGTGTGTTCTTACTTACTTCTTACTTTTTGGCACATGCATCTAGCATCAAGTAATGCCAACCGCACGGTGTCTCTCGTACACTAAACAGGCCAATTTCCAGAAGGTGGAGTCAGTCCAAATTCGTCTGAGGGTGATATCTGGTTGAAGTCTTCTCTTTAACTCGTCTCTAGCCTCGGATTTGATGGAGCATTGAAGGAGGATGTGTTCCAAAGTTTCTTCCTCTTTTTTGCATTCCAGACACAAGGGTGACTCAGCAAGTTTGAAACGGAAGAGATATGACTGTGTGACAATATGTCCTATCCTGGCTCTTGAGGCAAAAGTTGATACAGATCTGTGCAACTTGTGTGTTCTTAATTGTTGCAACAATCAACATTCTAAACAAAATAACAGCTGAGGAACAGATCTCTAAAAAGTGTCAGGTTGGGCCAGCCAGTAAAATGGGATTTGGTTTTCAAAATAAGAGGAAAAAGCCAATAAAGCATCTGAAGCAATTATCAACTCCTATAAAAGCGAGTGTACGTCCGTACGTACATTTATGTACGTACATGAGTGACATATAATATAACAGCAGATTTCACCCATCATCTGTAATAATCAAACAAACCCAGTGTAGATTATACAACTTCAATCGTTATAATTTCTTGTGAAGTTGATTTTTAAATATGAGTTGTAGAACTAATGTACTCTATAATACGTTATAATATTTCCTTTGAGGTTATAAACTGTATATAAATACAACCTGTTATCATCAATATCTTCGTTATTACAAATTTAAAGAAGAGATACCTGTTCGTTTAATTCGGAAACATTCGTACATCTTCGTATAACATATAAACATATTCGATTATTAATTTCTTCACCATAATATTAAAACTTCTAAATCATCTATTAATATAAAATAAAAAGCAATTAAAAGATAATGTTTTTATCTTATTTAAAAATATAATAACGTATATAAATATAAAATTATAACAAATAGGCCTACAGTTTTATAATCCTTATAATTGACAACATTTACCGAGTTAAAAATACCCGTCAGCATAGTTAGGTAGGCCTAGATAAAGTCTGTTGTTTTTAAATAATATATTTTGTAATAATTGATGTATTTCTGATGTGTATCTAATTAATCTGCCTGTGATTTTTCACGGGGGCTTACTGGTTTTTACATAATAGTAACGTGGAAACCTAGATCAGTTTAAAATCTGCGAGATTAACTTTCCACAGTAGGAAGGAAAAAGCCTAAAATTGGTAAATGTTTCTCTAGCACATGGAATTTGATTTTGGAACAGAATCGTACACAACCTGTTGTCACAATTTTATTAAGATGTACTTTCGAAGCAGCTTAGTTGACCTGTCTTGGCTGGTATATTTTTAACACCTTCGCAACTGAGTCGTTTGAGAATTGACGCTACATTCCAGGACACTTCAGAGACCAGTATTTCGCTTTCAGATGCTCTGCAGTGGATATTAACAGGTGCTCTCGTGTAGGAATTCATTCCTTATAAAATGGTAATTAATTACCCACCCTTGAAATGTATGGAACCACTTGTCGTGGCTCGACTCATGGAATTATAATTAATAGACATACATTCATTAGTGGTAGTAATCATGCGCGTTAAGCAGTGCGCATCGTTGTATTAATCATTAAAGGAGTTTCGAGGAGATTTCGTTGGCGAGATTTAATGAGCAAGTTTAACGAGTTTGGAAAGGATGATAGGTTTGAAGGTTTACAGCGAGTTTACTGATCCAATAGTTCTGTTGTAATCGGGGCCGTAACTAGCCATTTTGTGCCCCTGGCGGATCTATGAAAGTGGCGCCTACTCTGCTTTTTATAATTTTTGTATTGCTGAGATAAAATATCGTCCATTGTCAATTACTGTATGCATTTCCTTATTAGAAATATAAAGAATACATATTTTAAGAAAGTTAAACAGTTTAAATTAATACACCCAAAACCTAAACGTTAAAAAGAGATTCAAATTTTGTCAACAGAATAAAAATTAAGTGTCTATTCTTACAACAAATGTAGAAGCAAGTAATACAAGGAAATACAAGTAATTCAAATTCATTTATTAGCGAACTTCCATAGAAAATATGAGCTATGCAGTGACTCTTATGGTGAGACCTAAGTGGTCAATGAGAACCGATCATGATCCCCAGAACATATACAGGGTGAGTTTTAAATGTCCCCCCCCCC
>JAGFPH010005213.1:65549-75616 GCA_018207615.1 Philaenus spumarius
ATATTGTTTGTTTCTTTAAATTAACCTTTGAATTCCGTTCAAAATATGGTTAGTTTCAGGAAATCTTTAAATTAGGATCAAAATATTGTTTTTTTTTCTGTAAGGAAACCTTTGAATTAGGATCAAAATATTGTTGGTTTCTTTAAAGAAACCTTTGAATTCCGTTCAAAATAGTGTTTGTTTCTTTAAGGTATCCTTTGCATTCCGGCCTAATTACTGTTTGTTTCTTTAAGGAATACTGAAATACCATATACATAACTTCAGTAACTGTCGGATGTCAATTATAAAATTAAGGTAATACTGAATAAACCTAAAACACCATATCAAATATAAATAAATACAAAACTCAAATAAATTACAACTTTTACATACCAAGGGTTAGTACTAGACTGTTGATGGAGAACGATTGGCCAAGGGTTGCTAATACACGATGAATTGATTCATGATAAACACATAGCATTGCATATTGTATCCTTTATCCTATATTTGGGTCAAGCTGTGTTTAAGTTGTGAAAATATTTGCTCCATATTCCAGAACTGGAGAACGATTCCAGACAACCTATTTTAGTATCTTACATTTACTTGAGGATAAAATGTACAAGAACATATAAAGAGGTTGAAAGCATCGTGAAACCCACTTCCGATTGTTTGCGTTATTTAAGACTCACAACGAGTTACATTTGCTTATAGCAATCATTTCTGTAAAATAAAGACTACATTAGAGTAGAATTACGGTAGCTTTTCAGTAGAATGGGCGCAGGAATGCAGTGTAGTTAGGGTAGCCGTGTGGTAGAGTAGCAATGCAGTAGAACTAGAGAAGCTTTGCGGTATAATTAGAGTAACTTAGTGGTAAAATTAGTTACCATGTATAAAACTCTGAATAATTATAGAAGCTTTACTGGGGGCTTAGGGAAGAAATGATGTAAAATTATAATTTCATTTCAGTATATATAGCGAACCTTTGAAGTAGAATTTGAGTACGTTTGAAGTATAATTACAGAAGCGATTCTATAGAACAACAATAGAAGTAGCAATGCAGTAGAACTAGAAAAGGTTTGCGATATAAATAGAGTACCTTACTTTTAGAATTAGAGTAGTAATGCAGTAGAATTAATTAGAGTTTCATATCAATGGAATTAAATTACCTTTGCACTTGATTTTTGGTCAAATGAAGTAACATAATCAATTCAGTAAATTAGAGAAGCGTGTAAGTATAATTAGAGTAGCAATTCTAAGGGAATGCATTAGAGTATAATTGCGTAGAAGTAACAATACCGCAGAGTTAGAGTTGTAATTAAATAGGATTAGAGAACTACATAGCAGAGTAAGAGTAGCAACGCAGTAGAATTAGAAAAGATTAAAAGTAGAGTAAGAGTACCCATGGGGTAGAATTAGAGTTGCAATACAGTCAATTTGGAAAGGCATTATGTTTCTAGCTAGGATCATAATAGTACAGGCGATGATAACCACCCAGGTTTTACGCCTTAAATAAAAATAAACGGTACCAGGAATTGGCACATACTTTCTCACAAACATATTTAAATTATTATTAAACAGATTCACGGTGACTTGTAGGGTGGGGTAGGAGAGGTGATTTAGTATTAAAGTTGTTTTCCCATAAAAATCCATAAAATAACGGAAAACCAACTTTTCTCAAAAACGGTTGGAACGATTTTGATTAACATTTTACAGTTTATAGTACTATAGGTCCCTAATAAACTATACAATTTTAATCAAAATCGTTAGAGCCGTTTTTGAGAAAAGTTTATTTTTCCGTTATTTTAAGGGTTTTTATGGGAAAATTACCGTTAAAAGTAAAAAATTCACAAAAATGAAAAAAACGAGTGGAGATACCGTGGATTAGTACCTCCATACCAAATTTCATCAAAATCGGACGACTGGTTTAGGCTCTAGGTCTGATAACATCCACACAGACACACAGACACACATACAGACACACACACAGACATCACTCCGAAAACCACTTTGTTAGGTTCAGGGGGACCCAAACGGATATTTCCACCAAAAACTCAAACTCGAAAATTTTGACGAATACAATACTTTCTCCATATACTATGGTATAGGGGGAGAAAGTAAAATAAACGGTATCAGTTAACTGACACAAACTTTCTTAAAACTTACTGTAGTCAAAATAATATTGTTTTTAATCATTTTATTTACTACATTTTAGAACAAAATAAAAAAATAATATTCTACCTACGTCAATCGTATAAAAAAATTATTGTCGCAGGCGGGATTCGATCGCGCGACCTTTGAATTACTGGCCGTGCTCGCTACCGTGGTGCTACCCCGAGCGGCCGCTGCCGCGATGATAGATTGACAACACAAACTGGTTTATTTTTAAACATTTCCCCATAGTTATAAAATGCCGAAGTTTTGATAAAAGCGGGTGGTGTCATTTTGTTTGGCATCTTAAGCACTATAAATACTGATAATTTGATCAAAATCGTTAGAGCCGTTTTTGATAAATTTGCATTTTTGTCGTTTTTTATGGGTTTTTAGGGGTAAATTACCATTAAAAATAAAAAATTCCAAAAAATGAAAAAAACGCCTGGAGATATTAGGGTTTAGTACATACATACCAAATTTCATGAAAATCGGACCAATAGTGTCCTCTCTGGTCGTGTATACATACAGACAGACTGACAGACAGACACCACTCTAAAAACACTTTTTTGGGTTCAGGGAGCACCAAAACAAAAAATTCCACTAAAAATATTTTTGGGTTCAGGGAGCACCAACACAGATAATTGCACTAAACAATTTTTTGGGGTTCTGGGAGCATCAAAACAGATAATTCAACTGAAAATTCAAATTCGAACATTTTTACGAAAACAATACTTTCTCCATATACTACGTATAGGGTGGAGAAAGTAAAATTAAAAAAGGACCAAGGTGTTCACTAAAACTGTAATAATTTCTCTTATTCTTTTATTTTAGTTAATGTATGAAAGTACACGATGCACCAACAATACATTACTGGTTATTTTGTAGAGTTAGGGTTGTAATACAGAAGAATTAGGGGAACGTTGTAGTAGGATTATAGTTGCAATGGAATTGAATTAAAAAGCGTTGTAATAGATTAGAGTAGAATTTCTGTGGAATTAGGGTAACAAAATCTTAGACTAGTAGAACTGTGGTAGAAGTGAAATAGATTTTGAGTATCAGTGCTGTAAAATTAGGGTAGAATTAGGAATGCTGTAGTATTAAGTTGCAATCCAGTCGAATTAGAGAGTAATCGTAGTAGAATTTGAGTTATAATTTAGTAAAAGATTTACAGTAGGATTAGTGGGTTAATTGTGTAGAATTAGAGTTTTAATACAGTAAAATTAGAGAGACTTTTAAGTACATTTTTAATATTTCTAGCCTAAAGGTGTGTATAATAATAGTTTATTACGTTATTATGGTCCGTCACAATAATTATTTATAATGGTTTACTGGATAACCGGTTTCGACATCCGTAATGTCATCTTTAACACAAAGTCACATTAATAAATGCATTCAATGAATAATAAAACACACAAACATAACACTTTAACAAGTTATCCTTATTATTATAGTGAGGGGGCAAGAGAGTGGGGACCATTTCCTTTAGCAGTGCTAACATGAATCTCCAAATTGATCCATGATAGGTGACCCCAAATTAAGTAAAAGTTATTCAACAAGAATGCTTAACTACTTCGATGTACTGTAGTTATTGTACAGTTCTGTAACTGATTTTCTCTTAGATCTCTCCATTTTAAAAGAATCTCTGGTTTTCTTTGAAAGATTTATAATATATCTTACCTCCAGCTACTATTTTAAGAGGTAGTCTCATTAATTAGGGTAGAAAGAAGAACTTATCGCGTTTTTTTTCGGTATGATGAAATACATTTAAGCAGACTTCCCTCCTGAGAGGTACTGTGGAACTCACCTCATAATTGCGTGCAAATAAGAGGCAATAACCACTAAAACATCCCCCCTCCCCCCCGGACATGGACAGAGGAGAGTGGTAGCAGCACCTTTGAAACTGCCTAATGGCTGCAATCTGGTAATTCCTTGAAACAGAAGAACGGTAGGCAAGCAAGTTAAAGAATCCTCCGAAACAATCGTTCGTTAAACAGAAATCACAGTAGACGAAGATGACGTATGGACGCCAAAATAAATGATGACGTGACGAATGATTACAGATGAAGTATATGATCACCCATGGACGGAAAAGTGTCCTTATATAAAGCATTAAGGCTCGGCTCTCCACATTCAAAACTACGATATTGGGTACCAATTTCAATGTTAAATAACCAAAACATACCTTCACTATTAAGCATATTTTTGTGCTGTTTTTGTTAAAAAACGAAAGCTGTATTTTTTTTCTTAAAGTAAAATAGATTGTGGGTGTTGATTGCTAAGGATTTTTGCAATATCTCTTTTTGAAACTGAGTAAAAAATGTATAAAGTTTACTATTTTTTACTATTTATATCATACGTTTATGAAAAAAATAAAACGGTTTCTGAAAATGTATTCGGCAATCAACATCCGCATATGACAGTACTTTAAAATGAAACCAAAATTTTAAATTTATTCCACGAATTAACGGAAAAAAATGACTTATTCTGTAGCATTGCTCTTATGGGAATAAGATTCAATATGGCTGGCAGGGAAGCGCCCCCTTAAGTTTGCTCTGTCGCCCGCCTGTAGGCGGGCAGTAAAGGATATCCACTGCTTTCTATATGGGCAGTTTTCCACTCGCCAAATCATCTATATATTAATTTGAAAAGATTTTTTGTAATCTGAGTGAGATCTCGAGTTGTACTGGACCGATATACACGCAGTTGGTACCAAATTATAGGTAATTGTCTGTATATTTGCCCATTTTGCTTGGATTTCAGTTATTACCCCACTAAGTTTTCTAAAAACGGAAATTAAAATAAGGCAATTTAACATGGGGCAAAATTTTAAGCCTATTCCGAGTGATATCTGGAGTTCTATTGGACCGATTGACTTGCGGTCTGTGTTAAATGAAAGGTAACTAACTCTATATTTGCCCATTTGCCTTAAAATTTTACTATTCTTCGTTTAATATTTAAAAATGGAATTTAAAATATTTTCTATTCATTAACATTGTTTTACTGATCAACTGAATAGCACAGATCAGCTGATTATAACAGCACATATTTTATTATCATAACGTGGTTTGTTTATGTTGTCATTTACTTTATTGAAGTAGGTTATGCGTAATTTTGCTGTTCCTAATGTACTTCATTGAAGTAGGTTATGTTTAATTTTGCTGTTGCTTAATTATGTTTTCTGTTTATAGTTCAATAGTTTGGAGGTTAAACGTATGATTGGTGATGGAAATTGTCTTTTTATATGTTATTCTTACTTTTACTTTCTCCACCCTATACGTAGTATATGGAGAAAGTATTGTTTTCGTAAAAATGTTCGAATTTGAATTTTCAGTTAAATTGTCTGTTTTGGTGCTCCCAAAACCCCAAAAAATTGTTTAGTGCAATTATCTGTGTTGGTGCTCCCTGAACCCAAAAATAGTTTTAGTGGAATTTTTTGTTTTGGTGCTCCCTGAACCTAAAAAAGTGTTTTTAGAGTGGTGTCTGTCTGTCAGTCTGTCTGTATGTATACACGACCAGAGAGGACACTATTGGTCCGATTTTCATGAAATTTGGTATGTAGGTAGGCCTACTAAACCCTAATATCTCCAGGCGTTTTTTTTTTTCATTTTTTGGAATTTTCTATTTTTAAGGGTAATTTATCCCTAAAAACCCATAAAATACGACAAATATGCAAATTTCTCAAAAACGGCTCTAACGATTTTGATCAAATTTTCAGTATTTATAGTGTTTAAGATGCCAAACAAAATTACACCACCCGCTTTTATCAAAACTTCGGCGTTTTATAATAATTATGGGTAAATGTTTAAAAATAAACAAGTTTGTGTTGTCAATCTAGCATCGCGGCAGCGGCCGCACGGGGTAGCACCACGGTAGCGAGCACGGCCAGTAATTCAAAGGTCGCGCGATCGAATCCCGCCTGAGACAATATTTTTTTATACGATTGACGTAGGTAGAATATTATATTTTTGTTTTGTTCTAAAAAGTAGTAAATAAAATTATTAAAAACAATATTATTTTGACTACAGTAGGTTGGGAGAAAGTTTGTGTCAGTTAACTGATACCGTTTATTTATATGGGACTCAGTCGTTCATATTAAACAAAGTTTACTTAATCAAATCAATCTATTAGATCAGGTAACTATGCCTACTACTAACTTGCGAAATATTCCCACGGATCAGCTAGTATGTTAGTAAAACAGCTGCTGAATCAACATTGCATCAATGAAATACAAAAAGTAGGTGGATTAGAGTAAAATTAGCTTTGCGGAAGAACTAGCAATACCGTAGAGAATTTGTTTGCGATTTTATGAATTCACTTACGGTGTTACGATACAGACTCAGTGCTGAGTGGATTTTTATTTCACCTAAACAGCCAAATTGGGTTTCCAAATTTTACAAGTTTTTTTTGGGGAGGTCGAAACCCGGACCCCCTTTTGCCGAAGGAGGGGAGGGTACTCCTTAATCCCCATGCCCCCGGTAAAACCCTCCCTAGAAAATATCATATGATCTGGTATTTTCAAAATAATATGAACGTCCTTATTTTAATAAAGTTTCTCCCATAGTGAAATGCAAATTATTTACTAAAACTATAGCTGGAGGAAAACTTGTTTGTACCTTACGGGAAGAAAGTAACTTCGCCGCCCTCAAGAAAATTACCGCCTTCGCCGCGCTCATGCGATAACATTTCCTTTCCGGGTAAAAAAATGATACAGTCCTCCCACATGACACAAATAACTATTAGAGCTAAAACTTGCACGTGTGAAAACTCATTTATATTCGGTCAGGGGATTTCCATATATTAAATAGTTTCATACCCAGCGCGTGGCATAGAGTACTTGCATATTTGAATAAAGAGCAATAAGTTGAAGGTGGGACCGGTTTACTTTATAAATGAGGATGTTAAAGATGTTTAATATTTAAGTTTCTTAAAGCCACTATCTCAAACGAGAAAATAAAGATGAAATTAAATCTGAAAAGCTAAATATCAAACCATAGACGTTTAATGTAACCGTAGTAATTTTCATGTTTAAAAATATTTCGTGAAATAAAGTGTTTATAGGTTTAAGTGTTTTACAGTTTGGTATTTAAATTAATAGAAATAGATTATGACTAGCTGACCCGTGCGAAGCATTTACATTCCACTTAATTAAAGTACACACTGTATATTTAGTATCGCATAGTGCGTATAGTGCCCCTAGTGCGTCATGGGCATAGGTGAGGGTTGAAGTAAAGAATAGATGTGTTTAAATTGCATATTATTTATTTTTTTAAACAAAAGTTTAAGATATTTACATAACCACGCTTACAATTAATTAAAAATAGCAATGGAGTGGCGTAACGGCAGCTCTCCAGCTGGATATTGTTATCATCATCAGTGTTGCCAACGCCAGGAAAATATCCCTACAACTTACTTGATCTTACACTGTCGGATTCTTTATTTCTTTTTGTATTTTTTCGTATAATTATTATATTTTGTATATTTTTGCGGTGTAGCGGTTAAGGAAAGCTTTAAAATGATGCCTCATTCATGTAATTTGGTCATGTATTAAGGAAGTTATGGCGTACCGACAACAAAATGGCCTTGAGAAATAATATATGTCATTGCAAAATTAGATGGGCCTTTTATTTATTGAAATAGTTTTAGTTCTCATTGGGCTCCACGACTCTTCTCCAGGTGCGTTTGTCATCTGCAACAGATCTCCTCTTCCTCACATCCCATCCTTTTTAGTGGTCTTCCTTCTTTCTGTAAGCCTTTGTTATTCAATTCTTCTGAAACGTTTTGAGTTCCACATGATACAAAAATGACAAATCCACGTAATCATCTGTATTTGAAATAATGACTGATATCCAACAGGCAATGGAAGAAAGCGCTCTAACTAATCGAGGCAATGTTACGTATGTTGTCTTTTGGCAGTGACATAATTTATTCCGGCGAAAATGAGAGCTAGACACATTTTTAACACTCAAGATACCCAGGTGATAGGAAAATATTGAATAGTCTCAGTTAACAACCGCAGAAACTTATACATAAGATCAAAAACTAATCAACTGAAAAAAATACAGATTACTCATTTTGGAAGGTGATTAAATGAATGAAAGATCGAAAATCAAACTGTCGCTGAATTCTGACACAAACACTTTGCCAATCACCTGAGACACATCTTTTACGCATTGCCTCAGAACACAACTGATAAAGACTCAACTTGTATTAATAAAGACGATGAAGAGGAAATTGCGAAGATATCCATTAAAGAGCTTAAAAACTTGATTAGATAAAATCTTAGCGCAAAGAGAGCCAGGGGCTGTTGCTTTCTGTTCAGATATTGACAGAACTTGATGAATTGACTCTTGCCAAGGTGCAACATAGTATAGTAAATAACTGAATGTTTCAAGGTGAAATTTCGGAAGTATTTGTTAAGTTGAAGCCAGTTAAACCAATCTCAGAAATTACATCCATATAGGAGTAGGCCATATTGCTGTTCAATATTGTGTCAAAAATTGTTGAGAGATTACTAATTAATGGTCTTATGCCAATTAACATAATTATCACATTGATACCATCTGAACAATTTGACTTCATCTAATCGGAAAAATAATTAGCAAGCCGGATCCGAAATTTTATAAAGAATATCAGGTTTTTTTTCAACACTCAATTACAAAAGCTAGACTTATAAAATGGTTTGAAATGAGGCAATGTCAAAGCGTTCAGCTGCAAGAAATTGCACTGTTTAGATAGGGATATAGTGAGAAGCGCTTCCGTATCCGGTTGCTTTCTCGTTTACTGGAGCAGACCCTAATTGACCGAGTGGAAGCGAGGTCTTGTATCAAAACCGATCTGCCTTTCGTCTACCTTTTTGTCTAGCTACAACGACCAAACTTTGTACAATATTCTTCAAATTTGAAGTCAGGGAAAACAACGTATGTGTAGGGATTTTTATAAAAATAAAACATACCGTAAATAAAACATTTAATATTATTATGTAGGAACACCTTGTGAATGAATTACAAACTTACATTGTTCTATTTTCACCGTGTTACGGTATACGAACGGTTAGCGTCGGTGACTTCAGTTCTAAGGATTGTTGGTTTGATTCCATGAATCGCCAAACTTTTTTTAACTTTTTCAAATGTTTTCAATGTTAACATGCGTCATAATCTTATAGGGTGTAGAATACATTTTTATTTCTGTGCCTCTACAAATAAATATGTTTTCAAACTTGTAAAGTAATGCGACAAAACTAAACGTTATTGTTTGCAATAAAACAAACAATTCTTTCAAGGTAAGTTATAAAATTGTATTGTAACCTGTAAAAAGTTCGTAATCGAAAAAATCTGCAATAAAGAGCAGAGTTTAGATTTGTTCGCGAGGCCTTCTGTTTACAGAACTACCAGATAATTATTATGTTTTTTTATTTATTACCGATTGGAAACTAATTTTTTTTATACATTTCCTACATATATGTACACTAGCTGACCCGTACGGCGTTGCCCGTGGTGGTTGGTATTTTCAGTCTTTTTAACGTAATTGTATTATTTTTAAGTGTTCAGTCAGTGAGTGGTATTTAGCTTTTATATATATAGATCTTAAATAATAAAAGCACTATTGTCATAATAATAAAAGATCTGAAATTATGATTTTCGTAACTTTTATCCCCCCCAAACCCCGCCTAAAATTTCGAAATTTTTCATCCTCTTTCTTAGTGAGCACCTATGGCCCTAGAGGAAGCTACATACCAAATTTCATTCCAATCCGTTCGGTCGTTTTGAAGAAATCGTTTTTTAATTACTTTGATCCCCCCCAAACCCCCTAAAATTTCGAATTTTTTCAAACCCTTTCTTGGTGATCACCTATGGCAATACAGGAAGCTACATACCAAATTTCATTCCAATCCATTCGGTAGTTTTTAAGAAATCGTGATTTAATAATTTTGATCCCCC
>JAGFPH010005213.1:84111-95404 GCA_018207615.1 Philaenus spumarius
CCTTAGCAGTACACTAAAAAAACAAATATGGTTTACTTTTTATGTATATCTTGTAAGAAATAAATGTAAAAATGTTCAGCTCTCGAGTCTTAATGGAAGTATTTTAATAAATATTTATTGTTTTAGGGTTTTTTTCAACCTTAAATCTAAATGAATTCTAGCCTATGTCTCATTCCAGGTCATGATCTACATGTGTACCAAATTTCATTCAAACCCATCCAGTAGTTTTTACGTGATTGAGTAACACACACACAGAGACAGAAACCAGTACATTTTTATACCTATAATAGTATAGATTAATTAGGGATGTTCAATTTTATTACTATTGATTATTCGCAGAATTTTCACCATTTGTGTGTTGCAATCAATACACGAAATATGATCCAACCTCCGTTATCAAGTATATAAAAACATAATCAAACATAAAACTAGAGATCTAGGCTTATGTTAAAGAAAAATGTTAAAACTAAAATATACCTATATTTATATATAATATATATAATAATAAATTATATGTTTAAATATAACATATATAATATATATGTTCACACTAGGCTTAAATATCTACGCAGTACATCTCAGAGCTGAAACTGAAAAGTCAAAAAATCAATGTACACAATACATGACAAACACAGAAAACACAAAAACACACTAATACGTAACTTGGGGTATGGAATTTGGTGTCCGGAAAATTTGGACAAATATTGCCAGTCGGATCAACATTGACGGTTTGACGTCAGGAATCGATTGCGCTAGATCTTATGTCTGAAAAAATGCGCATACAACTTAAACTCTGAACTTCTTTTATATACCACCTTTGAGGTCACTAAGTATAGGCGAACAGAAAATTTACAAGAATTGCTCGTTTAATATGATAAGATTTAACAAACATAAGTCATTAACATTGTATCAGGTGGTACAATTTTCAACCTATTTATTTATTTAAACACCAAACGTAACTAAAACATTATTTTTCTGATGTTATTAACTGTTCTGAAAACCTTTTCGCCAGTTTCTGCATTCTTTGCATTTCTATAAAGGTAATATAAATTATCTAATAATTATAAGTATTATTTGTTATTTCTAAAATACATAAGCAATATCAAATATGGCCTATTCGCTGGATAGGTTACATAACCTACTTGTACCTATACTGGTTTTTGGACGTTAGGATAATGCGCTAAGTTTTATATCTGCAAAAAATTCTAATAAAATATTACACTAAGAACTAATTACACTCATATTTAAAAAAAATGTACACAAACTGTTTATATGTACGTAAGATCGAAAAATACTCATATTTATTCAGTATGCGATTCGTATAAAAAAAAATCCTAAAAAAAACAATTAAAAAAAGTTCTGTGCGATTTAAAGGTATTTGTAAAGTGTTATCATTGTATTTGGATAACCTAATAGAACTCCGATCCAATGCAATATTTTGTTCCACTGGAAATTCGACTTTTTTGGCGCTATCTATTGGGAAAACGAAGGAAGCTGTTTGAAACCCCAATGCTACCAATGCTTTCTCCCTAGCGCTACCTCGCGGCGCGATCATGTACTATTTTCGCGACAACCTTTTTTCCGGCACACAGCCCCCGTATGGATGCAAGATCTATTTATTATTCATGATCTATGGTGTTATTTACTTGCATGTCATGACTTTTTATTTGTTTATTCCCTTTAGGGAAAGGGGTAGAATACCTGGTTTCCCGGAAAAGTTGGGAGAAGTTGCTTATTTTTAACACAAACGTCGCCGAGCACGATGGCTATTACATCGATTTAAAAAGGAATGTAACGCATGCGTGAGCTTTTTCACAACAATTAATATTTTACTGAAAGAAATCAGCTGATTAAAGACATCAGCTGACATTGAAGAAATTAAATTGAGGTTATGTTGACCAAAGCAGTAGAAAATTCACTCAATATGGCGTAAAGTACTGTTTTAAATCGTTGTAATACAAAATGTGGCCTCGTTCGTTGTGTTCCTTACACGCAAAGAAAACTACAAAGAAGTCGAACTCTTTTAATCTAAAAGGGTTGTTTCCTCCTCTAAAGGGTGTAAGAGCCATTATTTCCGCGAGCCTTGATTTAAACGGTCCGATAATAACAGGCCCCGACTTCTCAACACTTCTGATATTAAACCTTTACGAGCCGTAAGGTAATATATGGCCCTGTAATTGCCGAACAGTCGAGACGATCCTGGGAGGATTCCGAAGTGTTCTTCCTGCGATAAAAAGTCGAGGAAAGAATTACTGTAGGTTAGTTTTACGTGGCGTGAAGTTGGTATTCACGGAGCAGAGCGTGCGACGTAAATCTATTAGGTTGCAGGAAATATTTAATTTTAACGACTTTTAAATTTATTAAAGGAAATAAATTCGACACTTATTTTATATTCTACGTGTTTATGAGATGTAATAATAATAATAGTTGACATTTTAGGGTTTTAATTTAAAAAAATTTAAGTGTTAATGTTTTAAAAATGTTTTTTTCTTTCTTTTTTTTTAAGGGTTTTTATACTTTAGTTTTACTAGTTAGACGTAAGTGTTGTTCATGCATATTCATAAGACGTATAGTCAAAATAATTTTCAGTAATCGACATACAATGGTCTTGATACATAAAAATTAAGCACATGCTTATAAGCAAATACTAATAAGGCAAAGTATGTAGTTGTTTATCATATGCTTTTTGGTGATGTCTGTCCGTGTGTCTGTTAGGATTTCTACAGGGCTGGAGACCATAACAAAAGGTCCGATTTTGATGAAATTTGGTATGTAAGTGTAGTTCTGGAATATCTCCAGGCGTTTTTTCATTTTTCAAATTTTAGATTTTTAAGGCGTTTACCCCAGATAAATTACCAAAAAACGAGAAAAATCAAAATTTCTCAAAAACGGTTATAACGATTTTGATAAAAATTCGGCCTATTTGTAACCCTAATGTACCCTACCATATGCAAAAACCGCATCTTTCTCAAAATTCTCGTTTAGGTAATAATAATAACTGATTTTTTGGGGATTCTTGGCCAAAAAGGTTGTTGTTTTTCAAAAATTTTCAAAACCTTTTTTCGTGCATTTAATACAGGCCTAATTGACATGTTTGGTGCAAATTTGTTCGAAATCGATCGAATAGTTTTAATAATAATAATAATATAATATGGATGTGTGTTACATGCATCTAATATTTTCCATGGTATGTCCTACTTTTGCAATTCTAAATAATCACCTCCTATGCTACTCTTAGGAAGGTATAATAGGCCACTCGGTAGAGATAATTTTAGACCAAAAGTTCCAGTAAATTACAATACGGCTTTTTTTTTATAAGTACATTCAAGTATGTAGATTAACATAAAAAAAAGTTTACCAGTCTATCGATTTCCCAAAGTCGAATAAAAATAATCGATTATCATTTTTTTTCGATTATCCTTAATAGTTCAAGCTGGGATGAAGATAGAGAAAAATAAAAAAAATACCACCGTGTAGGGGAGTCTTGTTGAGTCGTTTCTATCCACGCACGCGTCTGCTGTTTAATGTATTATTTACTCTTCTGTTGTTACCGCCATGGTGAAAAAAAACTTCTGAATTTTATTGACGAGTATACTGTGACTATACTGCACGAAAAAACTGAGAACAGAACTGAGGAGAAAACTGAAGCAGCCCACACACCACACAGTTCACACAACTGTGCAGTTTTATTTGCACATATAAACTGCTCAGTAAACTGATCCTGTGTGGGCCCCTTAACAGAAGTTCTAATTTGTTTAACTCTATTAAAATTGAAATAATTTATAGCAATAGCCCAAGCTACACTCTATTCCACGTTCACCGTGCAATACAGGTCTTACGGGAGAACAGACATGCTACTACCATTACAGCGAACATCACGTTTATTGTCATGCGGGTTCCGCCAACTGACCGGGCGTTGCATGGGAGTTGATGTTTTTTAGTTGGCTACTATCGCTGAGACTGTCGCAAGGATAACATGGCTTATGGGCGCTCTGTACTGCACGGTGACCGTGGAATCGGGTGAAGTTAGTGACAATTTAAAGTATAGTTTTATGTTTGTAGGTCTACGTTTTTTTTACGCTTTTAAGACTGGAGTAAATAAAAAGGACCGTCCACAATATATACCTACACTTGCGACAATGTTTAACCTCAAAGCCGATCATATAGATAGTTAAATATTAGTTACTCATTTCCAGATATCATTTTTCATTTTCCTCTCCTATATTGCATTAAATTTCATTTTTAAATGAAATATCCATATTTTATGACTGGATAGATCGTATGAAATCGGATATTTCCTGACATGTTCAATGCTTTGCTCGTCATTCATTCTAATCCAACAAAAAATCACGTCAGTGAAATTCTAAAAATATCGTTGGAAATTAATTTAAAAAGCACGGATTTGATACTAAAGCAGCACTGACAAAACCGATACGGTCACCCGCCGGGAGTGTGGAAACCTTTTAATTTAAATCCCCAGAAGATTATTGTTTTTCCCTGATACGGAAATTACTCTTTTTTACTTATCGTAGTAAATATCGTTTGTTGTTCCTATTTCTTTCTTTCTATCAGTAAGCTGTTTCAGCAGGCTGCCAATTCCATGCTCCTAATAATTCAGTCAAGCAGCTAAACTGCTGACGGGAGTCGAACGAATTATCAAAATCAAAATTACGTTTATATGTTTTAGGGTTTCAACCAACTGAATGGGAAATCGGTCTGAAGGTGCTGAATAGCTGTCTCAGTGTACGAAATATATTACAGTTGTAGACAGGGTAACTCTGATCCAGGATCGCTTCACATCCGCTGTACAACCGTTAGGCGCTAGCCTTTTCCTGGTTCAGAGTTAAGCTGTCCACAACTCTAGTCGAATTTGTTTGCACCTCAGCATCCACTTCGTTCCGCTCGACCTTGGGCCTCGGATTATGGACTGCGCTTCGAAAGTTTGCATCCGTGCCGTCGGCCTCGTGTCAGAAACCACGGTAAAATCGCCCACTTGGATTTGAACCGGGTACTTTTATGATATTTTACGTTGTGAGCGTTTTTGGAGGAATCAGAGGGGCTCTATAGGTAGTGTACATAACAAAATGTGCAGAATTATATCCTACATTATTTTGTCAGATAAAACCAGAAAAGATTCATTCATTCAAGCACTAAAAATATTAAAAAATTGTTACTTCCTGTCAAAAACGTGCTTCTGGTTGTTGATTTTTTTCTCACAAACTCGTTTAAAAAACCAACGTGTGTACCAAATTTGGGCCAAATCGGACGTAAAATGTAGTTAACATTGTTCACCGAGAGTTTAAAGTGAAGCACCTCCCGCTACAATATTTCTGGCCCAGGCAGACTGTCACACTGGGAGCTACCGCAGGGACGAAGGTGAACGTTAGGGTGGGCTAGTGAAGCGAATGCTTCTTTACTAAGAACTACTGTGAATCATACGCAGAGTCGCCCGTCCCACTCGTGATGTTCGTTTTCCTCATTGGCCCAGATCCCTGACGTCAGCCATTGTAAGGTGGTGCTTCACTTTAAACTCTCGGTGAATAAGGTATAGAGTGCGAACATAATAGCGTTTTTAACGACATCCCTAAACTTATTCTGAGGACCATGATCGGTGCTCATTGCCATATACATATATTATCACAATTTGATTCCCCTTCTACATTAAGGGCATAAATACATTCCAGATTGTATCTAATCTAAAAAATACAGAATTGGTTCAAGCATTTATCATCTAAAGGTTTTAGTTATAAAAAACTAAAATAGAGGTTACAGGTTATAGATAGATAATTAAGGGGAGGCTTCTCTGTCCGCCATATAGAATCTGATTCCCATAAGAGCAATGCTACAGAATAAGTCATTTTTCCCTCCCTGTTAATTCTTGGAATACATTTAGAAATTTAGTTTCATTTTGAAGCACTGTCTTATGCGGATGTTGATTGCTGAATACATTTTCAAAACCCATTTTATTTTTTTCATAAACGTATGATATAAATAATAAAAAATAGTAAACTTTATTAATTTTTTACTCAGTTGCAAAAAGAGATTTTGCAAAAAAAACCTTAGCAATCAACACCCACAATCTATTTTACTGTAAGAAAAAAAATACAGCTTTCGTTTTTTGACATAAATATGCTTAATACTGAAGGTATGTTTAGGTTATTTAACATTGAAATTGGTACCAAACTTAGCCGTTTTGAATTTAGGGAGCCAAGCCTTAAGCATGTAACTTTTTAGTTGCATGGTGTATCTCCGGGCCTACCAAGCATTTAATGATGGCGTACCTCATTTTTCAAAATTGGAAGAATCGTTTAGTAGACTCTACGGTGTAACATTCGGAAATTCATATATTATACCGGAAACGTGTTTACGTCATCATATTTCGTGACGCGCCCCGCTCGCGCAATTGCTTTAAAAATAATTTATACAAATGTTTCTATACTCATGACTATTATAAAAAAAGATTATGATTATTATAGTTATATAAGATTTATTCAAGATGGCCATGCCTACAGAACTGTAACCCCTTTACTAAATAATTTATTTCAAACACAATTTACATAAAATCACAACCATTTCGTTCTTTAACATAACCCGTAAACCCTTCTTAAACGACACATTGTTGTGGTACAAAACCTTAACGTTTGATTGTTAACGAAAACTGGAGCGATAAAGCTTTGATGTACTCATTGTTGAGGTACAAAACTTTAACGTTTCCTTTGTTGAGGAATATTGGGACAATAAAGTTTTTATATGGGTCAATATATTAGTAGGACAGCACCAAAGCCAGTTTACATTTCGGATGACAGTTGTTTTGAAAAGAAAGGAATTCCGTTCGGGTTTTTTACTACCTGAAGACACCATATGGAAGGCGGAGGCGAGAACAATCATTCAGGGCACGAGACAGGTAGACGGACGGACTGACGAGTTCATTCTTATTGTGTTGGTTATTTCACAGCAGGCACTTTGGTGTGACTTTTCAATGAGTAAAGTGTTTAACGTGTTTTGATACTGTTGGAATGGTAATTGTTTACTTTATAGTTAAAGGGTACAGGAATGAATTTAATAGATTGTCGAATTCAAACCACATATTCACGGAATATTTTTAAATGTGTGAGGACATTAAATTTATTTCCTTATAAATGTTTATCGGATGTATGAATTAAAAAAAAAATAGGACTATATTATACTTTTATTTTCACTACAGGGCCTATATAAAATATTTCTCTCTAAGCAAAAATATGTATTTGATTTTAAAACACTTAACCAATAAATATATGATAAAAAACACGTTTTTAAAAAGTAAACTGGCAAAGCAAATGTAAACAGATTATTTACAGGTTGCTTTTAATCCAACCTAAAAAAGCCGTTGTTTGTGAAGAATACACTAATTCTAAATTTGCTAAGTTGGTTACTTTGGTAATGAATGTAAGCAAACATGTCTTGCTGAGCTTTTGATCCGAATCAGCTGTTTTTTATATTGCTGGGAGTGAACCTCATAATTTTCACTTTACGCTTTAAAATAAAATCCTTTTTTAGTACGAGTCTACTGTATGACCCCGTAAGAATATACCTTTAAATGTTCGTACTTTTATCTTAAGGGTCTGCTTAAAGGACCGTACACCCAGATAAGATACTCTATGTCGCTGGGACTATACTCTACGGTCTTCCAAACGGAGGTATACGTAATACTTGCATGCGTAAAACGAATACTGGAATCAGGAAGCATGAGCACAGATGTTGCGATATGTTCTGATAGTCAGGCGGCTATAAAGGCCATTATAGCTACAAAAACAACATCAAAACTGCTCTGGGAATGCCAATTACTGCTGGATCAGTTGTCAAGCAGTAGGCAAGTAAGACTTGTTTGGGTCTCTGGACATGAAGGAGTGGAAGGGAATGAAATAGCAGATAAAATGGCTAAGAGAGGAGCAGAAACTCCACCGATGGGCCCAGAACCAATGATAGGAATATCAAGAGGCTATGGGAAAGAAAGTGTAAGAAAAAATGTTCAATCAGGACACTTGCGTAGATGGAGAGAGACGGTAAGAAGTCAGAGACAGGCACACGACTTCATTGAAGGCCTGGATGGACGCCTAAGCAGAACACTGCTGGGTCTTGGCAGGCCGGAAGTGAGGTTGTTGGTCGGTCTACTGACGGTACACAACTCTCTGAGGAGGCACCTCCACCTAATGGGGCTGAAGAACAACCCATTATGTCGAAGGTGTGGAGAGAAGGAGGAAACTTCTTTCCACGTTCTATGCGAATGTGATGCCCTCGCATCAATGAGGCAGAAATATCTGGGACAAGGATACCCTGACACCAGTCATATACGAGAGGAAGGCCCCCACGGACTTCTTCGTTTCGCAAAAAGGGCGGGTTTGATGTGAACTGCTGCCTGGACATGGGGCACAGAGGACCTCATGGTTTAGGTGCAGTGGGTCCCGGTGGTGGATCACATAAACCCCCTAAATAATAATAATAATAATAATAAGGGTCTGCTAAAGTAAACGAGAAAGCAACAGGAAACGCACTTCCGGTATCACTGTTCCCTATCTAAACAGTGCAATTTCTTGCAGCTGAACGTTTTGACACTGCCTCATTTCAAACCATTTTATAAGTCTATCTTTTGTAATAAATTGAGTGTTGAAAAAAAAACTGAATATTCTTTATGAAATTTCGGATCCTTCTTGCAAATTATTTTTAATTATTAATTTTTTATTGAGTTAGGAAAAAATTCGAACTTTGTACTTACTAAAAGTCAGTTACTTGACAAATGAAAGAAATTTAAAAAATGTAAATTGCAAGACGGATGAGTATTGTGACTGTGCTTAAAATGAGACCTTGCAAACAATTTTATGATAAAAAGTAAACGAAATAAATGGTGTTAATTTAACATTGCTCTTATGGGATAAAAATCGATTTTATTTTTACTGGAGCAGACCCTTAATGGTTTACGCTGGCTAAACTGTTAAAGATAAAACTAAATATTAAGCCGAATAAGTGTTGGCAATGAGAAGATCTACAATACTCTATCTGTTATGAATTCCTTGAGTAAAAGTTACGTGCAGTCAAGGTGGCATTTGTTATTAGTTTTATAATCCTATTATGTTTGTATTTTTCTCCAACTTTAAGAGAAAATTAATAACAGCGTCTCTATGTAGTGCACGTGCTAAACATTTTGTTGAAAGTTGGTTTACAGCCACACCACATCACTGAGTAGAAAAACGAAAACCTAAATTTAAATGCGTACTTTCCTTGTATCAAATAACATTTCATTTTAGCAAGTTTTCCTGTAAAAGTGTAAGTAAAACAAAGCAGAGGGTAACGTTTCTCAAACTAATAGTGATAAGATGAATTCATTTTCAGTATCCAGGCCACTAATTTATTAAAATAAAATGACTTACCTTTGTTTCCGTCAAGTAAGCTCTTTTATTGTATAAGTGACGCGTTTTGGGACTTTTATTCCATCTTTAGACACGATAAACTACTCGCCCAAATTCGTCAAACATTAAAATTAATTTAAACTTTTATTTCAGAAACCCGTCAACTGACAATTTTATCGAAAATTTTATTTATACATCCCGTCATTAGTCATATCCCGTTGACTTGGAAGTGAGCCAAGCACTGTTTGCATTACTGCCGCCCTCCTACCCTCAAACAACAGATACGAACTACCTGGTCTCTAGCCGTGATTCGAACTCGGTATCTTCTGATCAGGAAGATACCACGCTATCCACTCGGGTAAGGCTTGCCTTCAAATAAACTGATAAATTAACGAAACTTTAGTTACTTTACTGTCTCTATAAATAGTACAAGCACAAATTAAAGCTATTTCTTCAGCACCATCTAGGAGTGGTTATATTAAGTCTGAAACTGTATAATTTGTAATTGCGAGAGGTATATGTGTAATAAAAAAATTGGGCAGACATAAATAATGCAGCCATTTTGCCTACTTCACCCCTTAGCCTCTTCTGTTACAAAAATAATAATCTCCTATAATTGTTGTTTTAGGTGAAAAAAAAGTTTAATTCCAGTACGAAAATCTTCAAAAATTCTTATATAGTGAAAAGGAATTTTACTGCAGAAACCAAACTGATAAATTTGTATGATTTGATTTAAAAACAATTAAAATTAAAATGCAAGCCAGCAACATCAGTTTTGAGAAGATATTAAGTAGTATTCTGATCTTTTTAGTTAACAATCTACATTCATACAAAAGATAGTAAGAAATTTCTTAAATTTTTCTTTGTTTATCAAAAATTTAAGAAAGGGCACTTAGCGGGTTTCTGAAATAACCGATTCAATTACACAAAACACAACACAGCACGTTTAAAGACAGTACGTTTCTTTTGTAGACAATCTGGCTACAAACACAGCCAAGACAGTACGTTTTGGTATACACTGTCTGGCTACCGTACGGCTACTGTCTTTCCTGCGTTTGTATTCAGATTGTGTACACTTTACAACACTGGATACACTTGTATCCAGATTAGAAACTTTACTCTAACTTATTATATTTTCTGCTTAAGGGGAGCAGACCTCAAAAAATCGTTTTATTTTTTTATTTTTATTGGTTATTGTAGCTTGTTTTGTGCTCTTTAAATTGATATATAACATAAGATATATTTCATTTGCATTAGATAAGAGAAAAATGATTTTCTGAAACCATGCAAGAGCGATATTGCTACATATCATATAATATGATATGATTTGCTATTTCGTGTTTTGTAAATAAATCCATTTCTCCGAAAACAGTGTTTTTTATACTAAATGTGCCTTTTTCTCAATAACCGTTAAAGCTAGGACCTTGAAACTTTGCACACACATGTAGGACATTATTACACATAATCACTCCAATTGGTTTTTATAAATACCAAAAAACAAAAAATTAAAAAAATATTTTATGGGAACTTTTACGTTTAAAAAATGTACAATTATGAAACAAAATTTACCGAATAAATAAATTAAGATATAACAAAATCCTCTGGAGAAAATGTTGTCAAAGGAAGTAGGAAATAATGGTAAAAATTTCAGATATCTAGCTATAATGTTTTTTTATAAAAAGGTACCCAACCTAACATGGCGGAGGATAGGGAGGTCTGCTCCCCTTAAATACAATATCGATTTTACTCTTTTATATTCTTACGAATTTTGTAAAAAATTGAACCATCGTAGCTCATAAGCGGTTAGTAAGTGTTAGATGCCCGAGCAAAATTATTGTATGCGTGAGGAACTTACTGTTTGGAAAGCGAGGCAGCAGTATGTAAATAGTGTAAGAATTTTTTTTTAAATT
>JAGFPH010005214.1:21929-37948 GCA_018207615.1 Philaenus spumarius
TTTTTTTTGTAATATGTATATTACACAAAAAACTGAAACACATTTATTAATATAGTTATTCTAGTTCCCTGATGGACATTTCGGTAACCAAGTTACCATCATCGGAGGGTTCTAAATCTAAATGTGTTTCAGTTTATTTGTGTAGTTTTATTCACCGAACTTGTGGTTGGGGCTTCAGTGTTTCTAATTGTTTAAATTCACCACCAGTACTCATTGAAAATGTAATTGACCGACCGAAGCGAGGTCTCCGTTTTAGCTCGACCGTTCGGCATTTCGTCTGTGTGTCTATCTGTGTCACGATTACGGCCAAACACCTTGATCGATTTTGATGATATTTTGCATGAATGTTCCTTATTCCTAGGCCGAGCGATGTATATATACGGTTTGTTCCATTTTTCATTATTAACCCCTTTAATAAAATAAAAATGGCGGCCAGACCGTTGCTCTCCAGTGTAAGCTTTTTTCCAAAGCCAGTTTGCGGCTTAACCGTAAGTCGAATATAAAAACTAATAAGATTTTGCGAGTAGCAAATTTGATTTTCAACAAAATTTTATTCTTGATTTTTTCCGTATCTCTAACGGTAAGCTCACAGAATGGCCGTAAACTTCAAATTTGTTAAAAATCGTCCAAGTTTTTGTATTTTAACCATGTTTTTATTTATTCAGTGATGAGTAATTGGAAAACCCCAGAGTTAAGTGATAACTCATTGGAAAAACCCATGATTGCGAAACATATTAAAACCCGACTTTACACTCTATTAGGTGTCTTACGGTCACACACTTTGAATTCTGCGGCGATTCAGGTATATAACAAAAATTTCAAATTTTGGGGGTTTTTAGCCACTTTGACCCTCTTCCAAAGTAATGAGGCAACCCAGATCCTTACATCCCTATTCTACTTTTCGAAGCTCTATTTGAATCCGGTCTCAAAGTGACGGATGTAAAGAAATACCACTCCACATCAAGTCAAAAAATGATTGAAGTAAAATTAACAAAGTTATTAGCTCAAGAAACAAGCATGTTCAGTGAAGGAAAAAGGTCAACTTTAGGCCTACATAAAAAGTAATACAAATGTTTTGTAAATTTTTTTCATAAACGTAAAAAAGTTCCGTAATTTAGTTCTAAATAGAACTGTATACAAATATTTATCAATTTCAAATTTCTTATTTTGAAAACACCAGTTTTTATGTTCCTACTAAAAGACTGCTAACAAAACTAGGCCTATTTTGAGTAGTAATTTAGGAATATATACATTGGCCAAAAATGACATATATTATTATAAGAAAGTGTAGAGAATGAATCAAAGAATTGAACTGTATACTTGTAAATAATTATTTCATAAAAGTATTTGATTTAGCTTTACTTGAATTACAAAATGTGATGACACAAATAAAACCTCGCGGCGATAAAGAACACACAAAAAATGACCGTTGGACAGCGTGGGAAGTGTTGGTACATGGGTTGAGATCACTATCACGACGCTTTAGCATCGTTTGTTGTTTTCATTATTTCTAATATTGGAGACTGATATGGAACTGTAAATACATTGTTAAGTGTTAGTTATTTAAGTATGTAAATATTTAATTCTATGTTTCCCTCAATACAGCGATATTTTTAGGCTACCTTACACATTATTAACCTAAATAAAACACAATGCCCCCTAAAAGAAAATCTTTAGCAGTTAAAGCTCAAAAAAAGAAAAAAAAACAAGAACTAGAAACCCCGGAATAGCGGGAATTGCAAAATAATGTTTCACTGGCTAAACCTTCTGCTTACTACCTTACTGGCACACTATTTTTAACCTATGCTCAAAACCACATTTGTTATTTCAACGAGCGAGGTCTACTACATGGAACTACTAGTTAATGACACCCCAAAATGAGTTCTGGCAACCACGATCGGTGTCATTTATCACTCTCGACCTTAGGTCTCACAAAAAAAAAAGAGTCACTGCTATAACTCATCTTCGCTAATAGTGCCTTTTTGGTACTCCGAGTTGTTTTCGTACCCAAGATAATATTTAAAAAGTTTTACTTACAGCTTCCATTCCAGATGGGTTATGTTGAACATGTTGGGGCTCTCGACGCATTTGTTCCTCAGTTCTCCCATGTACACTTGTAGAGCAAACAGGGCGAACACCATGAGGCAGAAGATGGTCAACGTCATGACTTCGGCCAACTGACGGAACGAGTGTAGGAGGGCGTTGATGATCGTCTTTAAACCTGAAACAAAAGCGAGACTTGGTTCAAATTCAAGTTAAATTATTGTGGCAATAACGTGGGAACAGGAACGTATTAAGTCCGTGGAAATCAATTATTGCATTTACGTGTTGTAAGACATAAGGTTGTGTCGGCGATGATTTTATTCATTGCAATAGAAATATTGTATCTACGTTAAGACCGATACTTTCATATTGGTGATCTTACACAGCGAATATTTTACTTTCTCATTACACCATAGTACAGAGACAGTGATCGCAAAAAAAAATAAACGGTATCAGTTAACTGACACAAACTTTCTCCCAACTTACTGTAGTCAAAATAATATTGTTTTTAATCATTTTATTTACTACTTTTTAGAACAAAACAAAAAATAATATTCTACCTACGTCAATCGTATAAAAAAGTTATTGTCCCAGGCGGGATTCGATCGCGCGACCTTTGCATTACTGGCCGTCCTCGCTACCGTTGTGCTACCCCGTGCGGCCGTCGCCGTGATGCTAGATTGACAACATCAACTTGTTTATTTTTTTAACATTTCCCCATAATTATGAAACGCCGAAGTTTTGATAAAAGCGGGTGGTGTCATTTTGTTTGGCATCTTAAGCACTATAAATACTGAAAATTTGATCAAAATCGTTAGAGCCGTTTTTGAGAAATTTGCATTTTTGTCGTTTTTTATTGGTTTTTAGGGGTAAATTACCCTTAAAAATTAAAAATTCCAAAAAATGAAAAAAACGCCTGGAGATATTAGGGTTTAGTAGTAGTGTAGAAACAAGAGTTCTGGCTCAAATCTGACCTTTTGACCCCAGGTCACCTGACCCTTGCCCCCAAAGGTCACCAGATAATAAATTGGCCGTGACGGTGACTAATTGACCGTGACGCGATAACAAATTGAGCGTGACTAATTGTTTAAGGTCACGTGACCCTTGACCAAAGGTCACCAGATAATAAATTGGCCGTGACGCGATAACAAATTGAGCGTGACTAATTGTTTTTACGGTCGATCGAGCGTGTAATCGTAATAAATTGAGCGTGACTAATTGTTTTTACGGTCGATCGAGCGTGTAATCGTAATATATACGGGTCGTTGATAAAAAGTTACGGTTCGTTCGATTGACGTCGGTATCGAATAGATTCTTGGAATCTATCGATTTCTAAGAATCGTATACGTGTTGACGTCAATAGTTCTGGTTCGTTAAGAAAATGTTACGGGTGTCTGGTAAAAATATACGGGTCGTTAATAAAAAGTTATGGTTCGTTCGATTGACGTTAGTATCGAACAGATTCTTGGAATTTATCGATTTCTAAGAATCGTATATGTTGACGCAAATAGTTCTGGTTCGTTAAGAAAATGTTACGGGTGTTTGATAAAAATATACGCATGGCTGGTAAAAATATACGGGTCGTTAATAAAAAGTTATGGTTCGCTCGATTGACGTTAGTATCGAACAGGTTCTTGTAATTTATTGATTTCTAAGAATCGTATATAAAACGAATGCATCGCAATCAAGTATTTTTAAAACGTATCTTAAAATGATGGCGACTAATGAGATCAATGCAATCTAGTATTTTTTATTGTAATATGCTTTAAATACTGGTAACTTTTGAAGACGAACATCATTCTGTATTGTTACGCTTTTATTCAACTATTAAATTAGTTTCTAGTATATTACTAATTACTATACTGTGCAAAATGGAAATAGAGCAATCCGTAAAAAGAAACCAGGAGAGCGCTGTGGCTGAACGTATTAAAAAATGTCCACCTGAAGGACAGCCTTACAAGGAATGGTGGGAAAAAAATAAGGAGTATTTGGAGGAATGCAGCACCATCTCAAGAACGTCTCAGTCTCTTGAAACGCTGGCTGAAAGGTTAAAGGAGATCGACGAAGACTTAACGGACAACCAGTATTCTATTGAAGAAACAGATGAAACTTTGGAATCCATTCAGGATTATTTAAATAAATTGGCGGCTGAGTTTCACGTAACTACGGAAGGCAGCATGAATGTAGAACCGGCTCCTCCTGAAGAAACTTTTGAATCCATTCAGGACTATTTAAATAAATTTGCGGAAGAAGTTGCTGCAGAGTCTCCTTTAACTACGGAGAACATGAATGAAGATGAATTCGACAAGTATGTTGAGGAATTGCTGGACGATATTGAAGACGAATTTTTATTGCAGTGAAAAGGTGACAATTATGTATGAAAATGGTTAGTAGTTAAGTGTATGTGATAGAGTTAAGACGTTAAATTAATGATGAAAATCCTTGTTTGTGTTTTATTAATATTAGTTTTAACAGAAAGTAAAATTTATACAAGTAATAATACATTAGATGCATTGCAATATCTTCAGATTTTTGGATTTTTGGAAAATAGTAATGAAACATTGACTGCAGTGAATAATACAGTACTTTCCAGCGCTTTGTTTATTTTTCAAGAGTATTATAATTTATCCTTAGATGGTCAATTAAATAATGAAACGTTAAATTTAATGAACTTTAAACGGTGTGGTGTACGAGATGATGTATCTGGGTTTTCTGCTTCTACAGTTAAATGGAAAAAATTACATATTAAATGGCATTATTCTTACGCTAATTCTAATGTATTAAAAATTACTGAACAAGCGTTTAAAATATGGGAAAGTAATTCTGATCTTTCATTTTCACATAATATACATAGTCCAGATATATTAATATCAAACAAATATCTTAGTCATAAATATCAAAAACTAAACCAATACTATTGTCCATATGCATTTGATGGCAGAGGTAGTGTATTAGCGCATTCGTTTTTCCCAATTGCAGATGGATCGACTGTAGAAATACATATAGACAACGAAGAAAATTGGTGTTCAGCACAGCATTGTTTATCTGATCAATCAAATTTACTACATGTTTTAGTGCATGAAATCGGACATGCATTAGGCTTAAGACATTCAAATGACCGTAAAGCTATTATGTTTCCTTATTATAATGACAAAATAATTAAACTAGGATATGATGACATTTTAGGAATACAAAGTTTATATGGTCCTCCTCGTTTACCAGTTTCAACAACGTCTACGACATTACGTCCCACAGTGACTACAGTTTCAACACCTACAATTACACCTGTAGAACCAAATCTATGTAATTTAAAAAATATTAACACTTTTCTAATAGTACATAATCATTTATATATTTTTCACGAGAAATGGGTTTGGCTTGTTAAGTTAGGGGAAGTCTCATATCACAGCGTTTTGTATTTACCTGATTGGTTGCCTTTTCTTCCACAAAACTTTACAAAAATATCTCATGTTTATCAAAGACCGTCAGGCGAAGTAGTTATTTTTATTGATTGTCTAATATATATGATTGATTTTCCTTCTTTAAATCTTGTAAGTAATTATCCAAAACATTGTATAGATTTAAATTTACCAAAAGCATCTGTTATTAATGGAGTGGTTAATACGTACAATGGACATACTCTAATTTTCTATAACAAAATATATTTCGCTGAAATTAATGAATGCTCATTCAAAGTTAAATATTATGGGTTAATATATGAAAGATTACCAGGTATACCACCGTGTATTGGATCATGTTTTAGGTATAAAAATGGATTATTATATTTCTTTCAAAATGAAACGTATTTTGAATTTGATGAATTTTCTAATCAGTTAATTAGTGCAAAAACCTTCGATCTTTCCATTTTCGGAATAAAATGTTCAAAAACGTCATTTACAGAGATTTTAGATCGTTTTAAAAAACTTGTAACTAAATTAGACACCATGTCTATATCATTAGAAAACGTTTAGTAGAAGTGATAAGGTATTATTTTTTGTATTGTATTTTTTGTGATGATGTTACCTGTATTGATTGTGAAGTTACCGTAGGAGAACCAGATTGTAAGTTAGCAAATTTGTAATAAATATTGTATTCATATTATAATGTGTACTGCTTTCTTATTTCATTTCGTCGTCAGTTACTAAACTATGAACATCAATGTGAGAAGAGAAATTGCTAAAGAATTACATAAGCAAGTGCGAAAAAATTTTCCTAGTCGTTATGTAGAAGTAAAGGGATTAAATGATTTATACCAGGCTGACCTTGTAGAAATGATACAATTCTCTAAAGTAAATAAAGGTTATAAATATATTCTAGTGATAATAGATTGTTTTAGTAAATATGCAATAGCAGTTCCAATAAAGTCTAAAAGTGCTTATGAAATAGAAAAAGCGTTGAAACCTATTTTAGATAAACACCCAATGCGTCATTTTCAAACAGATAATGGTACAGAATTTTACAATTCTAGAGTAAAATTATTACTAGATAAATATAATATAAATCATTATTCAACTTTTTCTGATAAAAAAGCTTCCATTGTAGAAAGACTTAATAGAACTTTAAAGGGTAAAATGTGGCAAGCATTTAGTGAACAAGGCAGTTACAAGTGGTTAGACTTACTTCAAAATATTGTTAATAAATATAATAATACACCTCATAGAACGATAGGTATGAGACCAATTGAAGTTAATAAAAATAACGAATTTTTAATTTTAAAAAGACTAGGTAAAAACAGAAGACTAAAAGTTGCAAAACGTGATAAGTTCATTAAAGGAGATAAAGTTCGAATAAGTAGATATAAGAAACAGTTTACTAAAGGTTATTTGCCTAATTGGAGTAATGAAGTGTATATGATTTGGAAAGTACATCGTACAATTCCAACAACGTATTTTTTGAAAGATGAATTAGGTAACATTATAAAAGGTGGGTTCTACGAAGAGGAGCTCAGTAAAACAAAGTACAGCGATATATATCTAATAGAGAAGGTGATTCGAAAAAAAGGAAATAAATTGTTAGTGCGTTGGCTTGGTTTCGATAAATCCAGTGACACGTGGATTAACAAAAAAGATTTAAAATGAAAACAACAAAACAAAAGGACTCATTATCAATTATAAATTTTGATTTGTATTTAAATAATCATATAAACTGTAGAAAAAAACACGGTCCCCTTTTACCCAATTCAATCAGATGCATTATTTGCGGACCATCTAATTGCGGAAAGACCAATTTAATGTTTAATTTAATTTTTCATCCAAAAGCTTTGTTTTTCGAAAATATTTACATTTTTTCCAAGTCGATAAATCAACCTAAGTATAAATTTCTTACTCGTATATTCTCAAAAATACCTGAAATAGGATATTTTATATTTACTGAAAATGATGATGTGTTTCATCCAAACGAAGTGAAACCTAATTCTATTATTATATTTGATGATGTAGCTTGTGAACGTCAGAATAATATTAGAAATTATTTTGTTATGGGCCGTCATAACGATATTGATTCATTCTATCTTTGTCAAACTTACAGTCACATTCCAAAACAATTGATACGTGACAATGCAAATTTTTTAGTTTTATTTAAACAAGATGACACAAACTTGCGTCATGTATATAACGATCACGTGAATACAGACATGAAATATGATAAGTTTAAAGAAGTATGTTCGATTGCATGGTCAAAAAGTAAAAACAGTTGTTTTATAATAGACAAAGACCGACCTATAAATAAAGGAAGGTACAGAATTGGATTTGATGAATTCATATTGATATAATCAGTTAGTGTTGCGATGGATGAGAGTGTAGATGTCAAAGATCATTACAAAGCATCAAACATACAAATGTTATCAGAGCAAACAATGGCTGTGAAGAAAGTTCCGAATCCGCTTTATTGTTGTGAACTTAAGTGTTTTATTAGAAGAAGAGTTGTAGTCGACGGTATTGCGTGTAGGGTGTGTAATTACTCATATTTTTGTCATTGCAAATGTATAACCGCTCAAAAGCATATCTGGAAGATTGTACTATATAAAACTCAATTCGAAGGATTTGCCTGTTGCGAAGACATATGCGCTCGTTTCACGTGGAATGAATTGTTTAATTGTAAGAGGTGTAGTTGGCATAAGGATATATGCAACTGCGTTTTGGAAAAATGTAAATATAACAAGACTAGCTGGTTGTATGAAAACGTAAAAAGCATAGCAACGGAAGTTGTGAATAAAGTTCAGAACCCAGATTATTGTTGTGATCTTCAATGTTTTGCCACAGAAGGAACTGAAGTCGACGGAATTGCGTGTAGAGTGTGTAATTATTTCTCTTTTTGTCATTGTAACTGTAAAACCGCTCAAAAAGAAATCCGAACGATAATTTTATATAAAACTAAATTTGAAGGATTCACCTGTTGCGAAGACATATGCACTCGGTTCACATGGAAACAGTTATTCAGTTGTAAGAAATGTACTTATAATCATCGTTATAATACACTATGCCGATGCGTTTTGGAAAAATGTAAAACAAACCGAACTGATTGGTAACTGATTGTGTATAACGAAATTGTCAATTAAATAAACAAAAAAAATGTATATTATAAAAAATATACGGAAGCGTAAAGTTATTTGAATTACCTTGAACATTCTAAGGATAAATCTGTAATAGCGATCGGAGAATGGTGTAAAGATTTGTACGATTAGTTTAAAATGAAAGTGTTGGAAAGTAAATCGACAGTATACATCGAGGTGGTGGGTTAATAAGTTATATTTAAATTCTACCTGGAAAAAATTGTAAATCGTACTACAGAGTTACTATCAAAGAGTTAAGTTACTAAATTCTAAGGACAACCCTTTAATAACGAGTAATATTTTGTATGAAAATAAAAACCAAATAGTTTTAAAATGAAAGCTGTGCGAAGCAAATCGCACAGTATACATCGAGGCGGTGGGCTGATAAGTACTATTTCAACTCTACCTGGAAAAATTTTAAATCGTGCTATAGACTTATTACCAGTCGAATTACACATACCAGGATATCAATATTGTGGACCAGGTACACGGTTACAACAAAGATTAAATAGAAACGATCCAGGTATTAATAAATTAGATCAAGCTTGTAAGGATCACGATATAGCATATTCAAAATATACAGATTCAAATCATAGAGCTATTGCTGACAATCAATTGGCTAATAAAGCTTGGCAACGAGTCACATCATCAGACGCTAGTTTTGGAGAAAAAGCTGCTGCTTACGCGGTGACTAATATTATGAAAATGAAAAATAAATTAGGAGGCGGTAAAACTAGTAACAAGAAGAAAGGAAACGATAAAACTAAGAATGAAGGAGGAAAAAAAGAAGAGAGCTTGTAAAACCAGCAAAGCACTTCTGAATGCATTTCGTCTTTTGAAAGAGAAATGCATTGATAAGAAAAGTGATAAAGTTAAAAAGAAAAACAGTACAATTAAAAAGAAAAGTGGTACAGGTTACTATTTAAAACCATACAAAGGCGGAGGAAGTAAAAAAAAAAAATATTAAAATTACCTAATCGAGCGTTATCAAATACTGATTTAGAAAAATATGTTTTTGAATTGAAAATACCTAATTTCAGAGGTATATTTATGCGTGATAACCTTCCTTATAAAATTTTACAAAATGAAAACGGTATTGTAAATTTAGATAGTGTTCAAGGAAAAGGAACTCATTGGGTATGCTATCGTAAAATAAATGAGAAAATATCTTATTTTGATAGTTTCGGTAATTTAAAACCTCCACCGGAACTAATAGATTATTTCAAATCGTCTTCGAATAATGTAAACATTTATTATAACTACACCACTAAACAGAAAACGAATACAATTAATTGCGGTCATTTGTGTTTAGCGTTTCTAACAGGAAACATCTGATGATATCATGTTATGCTTAAACGGCAGAGGCTCGCAATTATCTTGTGATATTTTTCCGCCAATAGATTTATCTACTCATAAATATGAAATTGGTTTAATCGATCTCATGACGTATAATACAATTCCAAATATTGAAAAAAATGTTAATGATACATTTCACTATGGAGAATTTTTTATTAAAATCCCTGAAGGATCTTACGAATTAGAAAATATGATTTCTTTCTTAAAAGAGACTATGAAACATGAAAAACATGTTGTATTGGATATACGAGGAAATAATAATACTTTGAAAACTAGAATCTTCTGTTCAAAACTTATAAGATTCGACAAGCCTGGTAGCATTGGTCCATTATTAGGATTTGAAAAGAAGAAATTGGAACCTAATATATGGCATACTTCTTCAAATACTGTCAACATTAACAAAGTAGATACAATACGTGTTGCTTGCAATATTGTGCGTGGCTCATATAAAAATGGTGTTGAAGGTCATATTCTTCATGAATTTTATCCCTTAGTCGAGCCAGGTTATAAAATTGTTGAAAAACCGACCACCGTAATATACTTACCTTTAAATATAACTGGACTTCTTCACAACGTATCAGTACGGCTAGAGGATCAGGAGGGGCAACTTATAAATTTCAGAGACGAATCTGTTACACTGAGACTTCATTTAAGACGTGAATCTACTTAAGTATGGTATTAGTTTTCAATAATAACAGAAGTAATAATTTACTACCAACCACCAGTTCTAAAAATCGCACTTTTATAAAGTTGACCAGGAGCAACCAAGAGTTTCTAGAATCTTTAGGCTTTATGGTCAATCGAAAATATGTTACAAGTAGATGAAAAAATTATTTTCGATGAAACTATTATCGATTTGGAATACCATACTCATCTGCCATATGCGCAAACAACATATGGGTTAAACGATGAAATACGTATACCTGTTCACCAGCAGAATGTATACACATTGCCTAGCAAAAGTTACATATACATAGAGGGAACGTTTAAAGGAATAAAACCTGATGGTGTTAATGAGGATGATAAAATGGAACTTGTCAGCAATGCGATGGCTTTTCTTTTCGACGAAATACGTTATGAAATCTGTGGTACAGAAATTGATCGCATAAAAAATGTAGGAATAACATCTACAATTAAAAATTTACTAACAAGTCGCGAAGACGAAAAGAATATATTACTAAACGCAGGTTGGAGGTTGGATACATTGCCATTGAAAATTAAAAAAACATTTTCATTTTGTATCCCATTAAAATTACTACTTGGATTTGCCGAAGATTATAAACATATAATTATGAATGTGAAACAGGAGTTAATACTGTTAAGAAGTTCGTCGAATGTAAATGCGATTGTAACAACGGAAACAAGTTCTAAGGTTGATCTAGTTATAAATAAAATCTTTTGGAAAATACCTTACATTAGAGTTTCAGATGAGTATAACCTATCACTGTTACGATTAACAGATAAAGATCAACCTATATCTGTTCCATTTCGTCGTATGCAACTTCAAGAATATCCTGCGTTACCGGAAACTAAAAATATAACTTGGACAGTGAAAACAGCATCGAATACAGAGAAACCACGTTACGTAATAATTGCGTTTCAAACAAATAGGAAAAATAGCAATAAAAATGCTAGTCATTTTGATTTTTGTAATATTCAAAACGTTAAATTATATCTGAATTCACAATACTATCCCTACGATAATTTTAATGGGAACAAAGCAATTATTTACGATATGTTTGTGAAATTTCAATCGTCCTATTACAGCGATAGCGACAACAAACCTTCTGTCGACAAGGATACATTTCTCGCCAAAACCCCGCTATTTGTTATAGACTGTTCAAGGCAAAATGAAACATTGAAAACAGGAGCTTTGGATGTACGCGTGGAGATCGAAGCAAGTGAAAATATTGGTGCACAAACAGCAGCTTACTGCCTTATAATTCAAGATGGACTTGTAGAATATACACCTTTGTCTGGTATTGTAAGAAAAATATTTTAGTATTAATAAAAAAGCAATTTTTTGAACAAATGTGTTTTTATTTAAATCCTAATAAATTATTTGATATAGTGAGAAATATACTCATCTTTATGCAATAATTCTTATATTTTCCATCTGTTCACACACTTGACTCAACTAACTTAAAGATATTATTGGATGGTAAAAGGTTAAATGATTGAAACAATAAAATAATTTTTAATATTTATTTCATTTCCTGATATATACATTTAGAACATAACTATACAATAATAAAGTTCAAAATAAAATAACAAGTTATAAAATAAGTAATTCTCAGTGAATTATATTTATATTAAATGAGACTTACTTTTGACCAGACCTGCTTTTTCGATAATTTTTTTAAATTATCTAACACAGAAAGTTCTATTTCTATTAACAAATGTATGCTTTCAGATTTAGATGATTTATTTTCACAAAGGTTATTGAAATTTAATTCCAAACCATCTTCCAAATCAGAAGCACAAGATGAATCATCAAATGATTCTTTTCTTTTACGTTTATTGTTTTAGCAGATCAGTGAGTAATTTTATAAATGAATTACATGCGCCTACAGTATATGTTATTGTTTTAATGTCTGATGAATCTAAATAAGTCTGCAGTAATGCTAGTAAATCGTTGAATTGAAATTTATACATTTTATTTTTTTCTAATTTTATTTGCGAAGGTTCTTCGTCAATTAATTTTTCTTTAATAAAATTAAATAAAGTGCAATACACATTAAATATATTAGAAATCTCTTTGTCTTCTTCTTTTTCTAAATATTGTTTGATAGGAGTAATTGTCGACTCCCAAGTAACAAAACTATCTATTCCTATAATGATTATTGTTTCTAAAAGCCAACTAATGGTTAATCTATTTCCGATGACATTCCTACGATATTCTTGGTTGATGGACTTCATATCTAAAAAAAAATAAAACAACTAATTAACTCTTGACAGATGATATTTTTTTCACAAATTACAATTTAATTAACTCTTGACAGATGATATTTTTTTCACAAATTACAATTCTGTTCTCAAATATCTTTATATGAATGGTTGAAAATTAATATGATACCCAACTAAAACGTAAATATTTTTCAGGAATATAAGTATTTTTTCTGTCAGAATTCTGTTTCCTTTATTTACTCAAATATCTTTATCTGAATGGTTGAAGATTAATATGATACTCAACTAGATCGTTAATATTTTTAAAAAACATAACCATTTTCTACCAGTTATAAATAACAAAAGATAGTATTTATTTTTCTGAAAAAAACTTTAAACTGTTATTGATATTATAAAGTGATTTACAAGTTTAAATTCATTAAGTAATTTTGTCTTACCTCGTGATTTGGAGAAGTCCTTTGAAAAATATCGTTAATTTCTTTACAGACTTGCGTCAATAATATCTATGTACTGTTCACTTTCCTCTTGCGTGTTGTTTTTTCCAATCTATACTTAGACAAAGTCACTGAACATGAACGTTGTGACCATAATATTTTATTGTTGTTAAAGTTATTTAAATCTTTTGAATTTAATAAAAATTGTCTATTAATCCACTCGTAGTTCGCTAACTGAAATGCTCCAACGTTTGTACACTCTAAACCCATAACAAAACTAAACATAGCATGTGTTTTGAATTATTATCGTAAACTCGGTTTAACCTTCACAAAGGCAAAAGTCATTTCAATAAGCAGCAAAGTGCATCTTTTTATCAATCACTCTCAACTATTTGTATTAATATAAATCGTTAAATTCCAAGAATTAACTCACTGCTAACGTCAATCAAATGATCCGTATATTTTTATCAAACATGCATTAATCACCCGTAAATGAAAACGTTAATATATTATTAAAGTCTTCAGTGTTCTAAGAGACGTTGTAAAGATTATGGCTGATAAGCGTCGTAGAGTTCATTTTCGAGACGATTTAAATACTGTTCATTACGTCAGTACTGATTCCGAATATAAGGAGGCGAGAAGCGGTATGTGTTGGTTAATATTAGCAGCGGATCGTGCAAGAGAAAAACGTTTATCTAGTGATTTTAGTAAGCAAGTAGAAATAAACAACAAAAAGGACGTTTTAACACTGCAAGCACCACCCCAAAAATAGATGGCGTGTTCTGGTAGAGATGTTACTGGCTGTTGGAGTGATACTGTTTCTAATTGTACAAAAAAGGATTTAGTAAAGTCTGGTTTTTACCATACAAAACCATTTAAAAATATTGTATGCTGTGGTTGCGGTTGGGAGTCTGGAACAACGAAATTAACAATTAAACACATCAATTTTCTGCATAAAATTTCAAACCCAAATTGTGAACAAAGCAAGAATATTCCTGCAAATTTAATCGAGTATGGAGAGTGTAAAAAAATCGTTGTTGACACTGAAAATCTTATGAGAGAAACGTTTCTTTCTTGGCCTAAACAATATCCTAATATTGATGAAATGGTTAACGCCGGTTTTTATTATACTGGAGAGGGAGATGCTGCCAGATGTATTGAATGCGGAGTTACAGTTGATCGGTGGGAGGAAGATGATTCTCCAAAATGGGAGCACAGAAGATGGACATCACATTGTAAGATAGTCGAAAATTATTAATGTAAAAACATTGTAAATCATATACATTATAATAATTTTTTTGTGAAAATAAAAATAACTTTCAAGACATACTGTATTTACTTACCAAAATATACCATTTTATACGTTAACGTTTAGTGTGTTAGAGAACTCTTTAGTTCAAGTTTAATCAAAATCGAATCAATTGTTATTGATATATTTTGTCTCTCCTTGGAAGAAATTTTGTGATCATAACACTTATCATTTGTGAATTTTAAAAACATATAAGTAATTATGAAACAGATACGTTAAGACACACTAGATTGCATTGCTATCGTTTTATGTTGAACGAGTTGTTTTGTATACATTATAACACTTTATATGAAAATGATTACATTTTTTAAACATACTGTGTCAATTTTAAATATTGTAGACACCAACATTACCATGTGTTTACGTTACTTAGAAGCACTAGATTGCGTTGCTATCGTTTTATATTGAACGAGAAACTTTTGAAACTTACTGTGTCAATTTTAAATATTAAAGACGTCTCCATTAACATGTGTTTACGTTACTTTTAGACACACTAGATTGCGTTGCTCTTGTTTTAAATTGAGCGAGTGGTTTTATATAAAAAATATACATTATAACACTTTTGTAAATGTAATTAAACTTTTGAATCATACTGTTTAAGACAATGTTAATATTATATCGTAGACACCGCCATTAGCATGTGTTTATGATAAGTTTAGACGCACTAGATTGCGTTGCTCTCGTTTTATATTGAACGAGTTGTTTTATATAAAATTAATTTTATATTAAAATACATAATAACACTTTATATGAAAATGTAATTAACCTTTTGAAACATACTGTGCCAATTTTAAATATTTTTGACATCGTCAGTAACATGTGTTGACGTTACTAGATTGCGTTACTCTCGTTTTATTAAAGACCCGTTTATTTTCATCAGCCATGCGTATCTTTTTATCAATCACCCTTAACATATTCTTAACGAACCAGAACCATTTACGTCAACATATACGATTCTTAGAAATCATAAATTCCAAGAATCTGTTCGATACTAACGTCAACCAAGTGATCCATAACTTTTTATTAACGGTCCGTATATTTTCCTAACGATCCGTAACTATTTACGACGGTATAATCATAAACACAATGTGATCACGCGATCGACATGAGGTGATCACGTGTACATTATATTAGAACGTCATATAAAAAATATCCGCACTTAATATATGAAAACATAATTAAACATTCGAAACAAACTCTACTTAACATTTTGAAATTTTGAACGCTGTCATTAACATCTGTTTACAATATAACGCTATTCTGTACTCTTACTTAACGCCGTCATTAACAGTACTAGGAAACTATTTAGTTCAAGTTCGATCAAAATCAACAGTTCTTGAGTTATCGATTTTTTTAAATATTTTGCTCCTTATATTTTTTTGGTTATGCAACCCATATAACACGAATGTTTAGAGCTTGT
>JAGFPH010005214.1:37958-53619 GCA_018207615.1 Philaenus spumarius
AACACGAATGTTTAGAGCTTGTGTTAGGAAACTCTTTAGTTTAATTTCGGTCAAAATCGGATAAACGGTTCTAGAGATATTGAATTTTAAAATATTTTGCCCCTTCATTTTTTCGGTTATGCAACCCGCACAACATGTGGTCAACATACCTTGGGTGAAGTTTGGTGGTCATAGGACTTACCGTTTGTGAATTTTACCATAACTTTTTATTAACGATCCGTATATTTTTACCAACCATGCATATGCAAATGTAATTAACACAATGGTAACATTATATTCCAACGAAGCGTAACTTTTTATCAATCGCCCGTAACATTTCCTTAACGAACCAGAACTATTTACATAAACGTGATCCATTTTATTAAAGGCCCGTATATTTTTACCAACGGATCGTACATTTTAACGATTCATTGCGTTGCTCTCGTTTTATATTTAACGAGTTGTTTTATATACATTATAACACTTTATATGAAAATGTAATTAAACTTTTGAAACATACTGTGTTAACATTTTCTTAAAGAACCAGAACTATTGGCGTCAACACGTATACGATTCTTAGAAATCGATAGATTCCAAGAATCTATTCGATACCGACGTCAATCGAACGAACCGTAACTTTTTATCAACGACCCGTATATATTACGATTACACGCCCGATCGACCGTAAAAACAATTAGTCACGCTCAATTTGTTACGATTACACGCTCGATCGACCGTAAAAACAATTAGTCACGCTCAATTTGTTATCGCGTCACGGCCAATTTATTATCTGGTGACCTTTGGTCAAGGGTCACGTGACCTTAAACAATTAGTCACGCTCAATTTGTTATCGCGTCACGGTCAATTTGTTATCTGGTGACCTTTGGGGGCAAGGGTCAGGTGACCTGGGGTCAAAAGGTCAGATTTGAGCCAGAACTCTTGTTTCTACACTACTGTTGTCACCCCCAACAGGTGCCCAACTTTGAGGGTGTCACTGTCTTCAAAACCGAATCAATCTCATAAATGGATAAAGGTAGGAGAATGTTACAAACCCCTTTTTACTTTCTCCACCCTATCCGTAGTATATGGAGAAAGTATTGTTTTCGTCCAAATTTTAGAATTTAAATTTTTAGTGGAATTTTCTGTTTTAGTGTTCCCTGAACCCAAAAACATTTGTAGTGGAATTTTTTGTTTTGGTGCTCCCTGAATCCAAGGAAGTGTTTTTTTGGTGATGTCTGTCCGTATGTTCGTGTGTCTGTAAGGATGTGTACAGAGCTGGAGACCATACCAACAGTCCGATATTAATGAAATTTGTTATGTAGGTGTAGTTCTGGAATATCTCCAGGAATTTTTTCACTTTTTCAAATTTTGGATTTTTAAGGAGTTTTACCCCATAAAAATTGCCAAAAAACGAGAAAAAACAAAATTTATCAAAAACGGCTCTAACGATTTTGATAAAATTTTGCTTATTTGTAGCCCTTAATGTAGGCCTACCCTACCATATGCAAAATACCGCATCTTTCTAAAATTTCTCGTTTAGGTAATAATAATAATAATAACTGATTTTTGGGGGTTTTTGACCAAAAAGAGGGTTGTTTTGCAAAATTCTCAAAAACTACTAAACTGATTGGAACGAAATTTGGTATGTAGCTTCCTCTAGGGCCATAAGGACTCACTAAGAATGGTTTTCAAAAAATTTGAAATTTTAGGGGGGTTTGGGTTGGTTTAAAGTTACTAAATCACGATTTCTCTAAAACTACTGAACGGATTGGAATGCAATTTGGTATGTAGCTTCTTCTAGGACAGTAGGTGCTGATAGAAAAGGGTTTCAAAAATTTTGGGGGGATTTGGGGGGGGGGGGTCAACGTTACTAAATCACGTTTTCTCTAAAACTACTGAACGGATTGGAATACAATTTGGTATGTAGCTTCGTCTAATGCCTTTCAAAAATGGGGGAAAATCGGAAAACACGATTTCGTTGTTTTTGGTCGCCATTTTTAATCGGTTGAAAATATGGATTTGCAAATTTCACCGTTGATTTTTTCTTGAAGTTATACATCGAAATGATGTATCACATGACCACCTTCCTATTTAAAAAAAAACAAAATTACATTCAAAATGGCGGATCTAAGTAGCGGATAAATTTTTTGATATCTTTATAAAATAGTATTTTTACCTAGAGTAGGTTCCTCAGTCACATCTACCTTCAAATTTTCCTTATATGCGAAATATTAAACCGGTCCCAGACTTAATTGACACCCTGTATATACCCTATGCCTACAGTAAAAGTAACCATTTCCATTTCGATTACTTGAGTTTAGTAATGAAATTGGAAAACTAACCTTAAAAATGTTTAACCCGTAGGCTACGTACAGTTGCTATGAAGACCTGAAACTTGGCACACATCACTTTTAAGTTATATGTAGGAAAGAAAAAACAATTGGATTTCGATTATTTGCATCTAATAGGCAGAATATTTTTCGTAACCGATATTTTAGATAAAATTTACGGTAGATGTGAAATGCGCTTCAAAACCTTTTTTTTTGTACGTTCGTTCGGAAGTAACAAACTGGGTTAAAGCTGATCATGTAAGTAGGCATAAATAAAATAAACGGTATCAGTTAACTGACACAAACTTTCTCCCAACTTACTGTAATCAAAATAATATTGTTTTTAATCATTTTATTTTTTACTACTTTTTAGAACAAAACAAAAAATAATATTCTACCTACGTCAATCGTATAAAAAAAATATTGTCCCAGACGGAATTCGATCGCGCGACCTTTCAATTACTGGCCGTGCTCGCTTCCGTGGTGCTACCCCGTGCGGCCGCTTTAAGCACTATAAATACTGAAAATTTGATCAAAATCGTTAGAGCCGTTTTTGAGAAATTTGCATTTTTGTCGTTTTTTATGGGTTTTTAGGGGTAAATTACCCTTAAAAATTAAAAATTCAAAAAAATGAAAAAAACGCCTAGAGATATTAGGGTTTAGTACCTACATACCAAATTTCATGAAAATCGGACCAATAGTGTCCTCTCTGGCCGTGTATACATACAGACAGACACCACTCTAAAAACACTTTTTTGGGTTCAGGGAGCACCAAAACAAAAAATTCCACTAAAAATATTTTTGGGTTCAGGGAGCACCAACACAGATAATTGCACTAAACAATTTTTTGGGGTTCTGGGAGCACCAAAACAGATAATTCAACTGAAAATTCAAATTCGAACATTTTTACTAAAACAATACTTTCTCCATATACTACGTATAGGGTGGAGAAAGTAAAAAAAGATTGATTTGGACGGAACTCACTATGCGTTTTTGGGCCAGTTAACTCGGAACTGAAATAGTTTTTAGAATTTTGTGTTATGGTAAGGTTCAATATTTACCCGACACTACTTTTATTCATATCAGCGATCGAAGCCTCTGGTATCTGCTAGTTTACTTATAAATAAAGTTATCGAGTTAGGTAGCACGCCAGGGCCACAAATATATAGTCAGTATGAAATAAGAAGAAAAATAAGTTTGACTGACAATAAGTTTATTGTTTGACAAGTAAAAAGAAAAGAGTCAGCTGACATGCACGTATAGGAAACCGTATTGATTATTTTGATAGTTATGTTTTGTAAAAGAAGAAGGAAACGCAATTTGCATCGCATAGTAAGCTGTTTATAATTTATACACATCAGATAAGAAATGTTGTGGTTCGTCTGATGTTAAGAGCAATGTGTTAGGCGCGTAACAAGATTACGGGAGTAAAAATCATCAGAAAATTATTCAGAATTTGTACATTTTAAAGGTTGGGACAGTGCGAATTTATTTTTTTAAATTTGTTTTAAACTAAATTTGTTCTTTGAACTCAAAATCAAAGTTTGCGATTTTTTTCTTATTCAATAATGCAAATATCAAACATGTTAAAGCTCACCACATTCACATTCGAAGTTTAATTACCTTTCAAATAAAAAAATTCAATAAATTTAGACAATTTATGATGATAAAAATTCTGATTTATTGTGGAAGCATGTACCCGCCGAATTTGTGTTCCTATTGGATACAGTGACTAGATAGATACAGTGCGGCCAATTGAGGTCTTGTTTCCTATTGGTCGGCAGCCATGTTCATCATAAATTCTTATCTGTTTGTATTCTATTTGTTATATCTTTTTGCACGAAATAACAGAATTAAGAAAAAACACAATTTGCATTATTTAATTTCAATATAAATATCAAACAGTAACAATTAAATCGCATGTTTTCCCTTTATAAAAACAACAAAAAAGTAATTTCCCTTATAATTACAAAGAGATATAGATAAAATCATATAGGATGGCGCGTAGGGCGGGTAGTGCGAGTGAGACAGAGTACCTATCCCACCACACTTCCCCTCCTAAGTTTAGGCGGGGCATTGTACAGTCAACCCTAGTTATGTTGGCTTATTTATTTACTTTATGATATGGAGACATTTTTAAATAAAACATGTACTAAACACGCTTAATATACGATTTAAATTAAAGACTATTTTATTACTTATAAAGTAATTTATTATAAATTTACTATAGATATAAGTAAATAGAAAAATAGTATATTTACATTACATTAAATAATTTACTGTCCAACTCTTCAAGTAGTTTCTTATGAATTTAGTATAAATATAAAAAAAGGAAAAAACAATATATTTACATTACATTAAATAATTAACTGTCCCGCTCTTCAATTCAGTTAATTATTATAAATTAACTAGCCTATAGATATAAGAAAAAGAAAAAAACAATATGTTTACATTAGGCTATTACCTGATAATATTGGTTGCGCTTATTTGCAAGCGATTTGTGGACAAACCAAACATCTGACTGAAAAATGTTTGAAATAAAATATGTAGATCAACTAATTTTCTACAACTTTGCCGCTGGAAGGTTCTTTCTACCCTAAAAATAAAAAAAGTTTACGCTTTACTACTTTTTCATGTCCCGATTTAAAAAATCGAAGTATTTGTTATTGTATAAATTCCGAACATTTACTAAACTGGAAGATATTTATACTGTTAGTTGCAACATATCACGCAGATTACAAATATATAAAATTTGTCCTATTTAAATAATCCTAGTACTGTGCAGAAGCTTGTAATTGAAAGCGCGTCCAATGCTAAAAATTGCTCAGCGGCCCTCTAATCGATGGATTTGACACAGACTGTATTTTCCTTATAATACAGTCAATTTGTGCTTAACCCTTAAGTACTGGCGCGGTTTTTTGAGACACTGCTACTGGCGTGGGGGTCTGCAAAACCCCCATATTTAATTTTTTTTAATAAAATTATGAAACATATTTTGTCGCAATTTCTTCGGTTTTCACAGAGTTTTGAATGTTTTTAACTATTATACATCACTTACAAGTGGTTGTATACAAATTTAAATATTTGATATAATTTGTTATAAACCTTTGACAATTTTGGTTAAAAATGTAAGGGTTTTTTTAAATTTGCATGAAAAATTTAAATTTAAAAGGTTTTAAACCTTATATTCTTGTAAATGAGCAATGAAAACATGGGGAAAAAATAATATTATTGGTATTTTGACAATAGATTGCTTATTTTTTGGACCTAAAGTTAGACAACTTAAATTTCACTAAAATATGGTAAATTTGGGTGAGAAAATAAAAAAACCACGCCATATATATTTTTTTTTTACATTTTAATTTGTACAAACTGAATAATATGTTAGAAAATTACATAAAAGTATAAAATAAAAATAAAATAAAATATAGTAATAAGTAAAACACAATGAACCCTGTAATTTTTGGTAACAAAAAACAAGTTTTGGGGTATCAAGTCCATCAAGTTAATAATTACTCCGAATCATCTTGGGGCTCCAAGCACTCTTGACACACAGTTTGCATGTGTTTCAGACACATCGGCTTGTTGCATTTGACACAAGAATTTGTTGTTTTGATGTCTCTATTTCTTGGGCATACGATGCATCTTGTCTTCTTCCCTCTTACAATCGGTCTGTTGGCAGCTTCTTCCATAACGTTACCAATCTTCTTTGCCGACTGTCGGATTTGTTTAGGGATATTCATTAGGGAGGATCTCTTTACAGCCTGTGGTTTCACCATCGCTAATCCAATATCTTTCAAGAATAGTCTTCTTGGATTAGTTATATCAGGGTTGTTGCAGGTAAAAATCACTTGAGCATTGATCCCCGCGATATCTAATAGTCTGTAAAACAGTACTAGCGGCCATCTTCTGCATCTTCTTGAGGTAGAGTATGTCCCACATTTTTCGTCAATGACGTCAACACCTGACTTTGTGCTATTGTAGTACATTACTATTTCAGGTTTTTGTTCGTTTCCACTTGCAGGGTCGATTGTGTTGTCATGATGCATACTGGAGATCAGGACAACACTGCGGTTTTCTTTTGGTGCATACGACACTATAGTCACATTATCCTGAAAACCAAAAATACTAGTTTTGGGTTCCCTCTTTTTTTGCGTGAACTCACGTGGCAACTCTCCTTTGTCTCTTTTTATTGTGCCAACATAGGATGTATTCTTCAACAACAACTTGTGTACTAGAGGATAACTGGAAAACCAGTTGTCGGCTGTAACATTTCGTCCTTTGCCCTCAATGGATTTGACGAGACGCAAAACAACATCATAAGGCTTGTTAGAAACAATGAATTGACTACCTTCTGGTTGCGCTCCGAGATATACTTCCATAGTTTTAACATAAAACATTTTGGCATCAGTAAGTGTAAATATCTTGATGCCATACTTGGCAGGTTTGCTCTTCATATATTGACGAAACGAGCATTTTCCTCTAAAAGGAACGAGTTGTTCATCAATAGTGGTTGAAGAACTAAGGGAGAAACCTTTCTCACAGTTGAGAACAAATATTGCAAATACCTCCCTGAAGGCAGCAAATTTGTCATGAGCACGTCGTTCTGCCCTAGTACTGATGTCATCAAAGCGAATAGTTCGCAACAAAAAGGACAATCTATCTAAGCTCATGGTTCCATAGAAGATTTCCATTCCAAATCCATCCTTACTAAACAATTCTTCAAGATTTTGATGACCTGAACGAAATGAACCTGCTAAAATTAGCAATCCTAAAAAGGCTTTGATTTCCGTTGTGTCCGTCAAGCGGCAGGCTCTTTCTCTTTGAAAATTACCTGATATGGCATTTATAAAAATATTAGTGTTTTCCGTAATTATATTCACAATTTCATCACTAACAAAAATCTCAAAACACTCCAGAGGCGTTTTTGCTTGTTTTGCATTGTTAGTTGGCCCTGGAAGAGTTCTCACAAGGTTCACACTTCTCGTGCGAATGTTACGTGGTTCAGAATTCTTTTTCCAACGTACAAGCTTGTCCTTACTAAGAAAAGTATTTCTATTTCTAGTACTTACTGAAGTGTCTTCCTGTCCACCAAGCCCTCCTACAACTGCCTCTATTGTTTCAACAATCGTATTCAAAATAATACCATCACCTGCTATAGGAACTGCAGTCTCAATGTCCACATCATCAACTAGCTCTTCATTCAATTGCTCAATATCTACAATACCAAGCCCGCCTACAACTGCCTCTATTGTTTCATCAGTAGTGTTCAAAACAATACGATTGCCTGCTGTAGGAACTGCAGTCTCATTTTGAACTATCTCAACTACATCATCAACTATATCATCTTCACCAGATTTCTCTGAAAGTTCACTATCACTTGGCACGAAATCGGGATCGGCATCAGAGTCATCAAAAGTTGTATTAGTGTCGTGGTCAGAAGCACTGACATGGTCCTCTTCGTCGTGATCTGATTCATCCGGTCCACAAAGGTTTTCACCTTCACTCATGTCCTCCAAAAGATATTGCCTAATTCTGGCTTCGTTTAGTTCTTCATCATCCATATTTACTACTATTAAAACACAATACAAATTAAAAAATAAACTAAACTTCACTTTCCAATGATAATTAAATTAATGTAAAAATCACAGCCGTCACGAAACACAACTACTGGCACGGGGGTCAATCCTCACCCTAAGGCAAGTTCCACCCACAACGGAATGCGATAAACTGACGAAAACTGGTTTGGCAGGAGTGGGGGGATGGAACTTGAAGGTACTAGGGCGCACAGCACTGCTGCCAACTCACTTCAGCTACCAGAACGAAATTTACCACCCTGGGGGTTTTAAAACACCTCGCGCCAGTACTTAAGGGTTAAAAGAACCTCTGACGGGAAAGTTTTGGGGTAGTTTTTATTTCTTCCTTTCTATATGTTTTTTGGGGTGCTGAATCCGAATCTGAGGTTTGCCTACAAAATTTCGTGACGCATCATTGAAAAAAATGCAAAAACATGTAAAAAATCATGAGTTTTGGCGTTTTTTGCTTTTAACTCGAAAACTATCAACTTTTCGTAAATAACCTTCCTACTAAAAAAGAATATACATAAAATGTACTACAAATTTCATTCCATAAGTTATTTTCTCCGATGAACCGTTCGGGCTCAAGCGCCAGTTGAAAATTGGCGTATTTCGGCTATCTCCGCAAAAACCCACTTTTCCACTCCAAAGCTCTAATTTATTATTAAAGGCTGTCATTTAGTGAATTCCTACTACTTTAAGCTGAATACAATGTAACTGGTTTCAATTATTATCTTATCTTCTAAAGCGAGAGATAATTGTTTGTCTGCTAAATGGATCTGGAATCTCCGTCTAAGGATTTTTCATTTTTTTATTTTATATGGGGCTTTTGGCCACGAGAAATCGATTGGAAATGGTCACCAGTCTGGGAAAATTCGTTTTCTACGTCTTTTTATTAAATTAAAAAGTGAAATTTGTCCATTTTAAACAATACAAAGCACAGCTGATGCAAATGTTTTCAATGCCATTACAATAATCATCTGCTTTCTTTTAAACTGTATATTTTATTAGAGGTAAGCCTAATGTTGTATCTATTTATAGTTACTTCTGCTAAATAAACATACCCTTTATTTAGTTGTTTAATGTTATAGGCCTAACCTAAACGATGTTCACGGAAATTTGCAATAATAGTTATTGACGTGAGCGAACTAGGCCCTAGGCCTAAATCGATATTGAAATATTAAACTTTAGTTTAGGCTTGACTTATTTCTGAGGCATAGCGTTGAGATTATGGTTAATCCTTTAAACTGTATTTTTATTACAGGTAAGCCTAATGTTGTATATACCCTTTATTTAGTTGTTTAATGTTATAGGCCTAACCTCAAAACTTAATAATCCAATATTTATTATTGAAATCATAGCCCTGCTTATAATCGAGCTTTAGCTCGGTCTCCTGGTACTTTCATCTAAAGTAATAAAACAATATAATATAAAAAACAAATTTAATATACCTCTTTTTTAAAACAGACTAAATCTGTATAAATCTGAATGGCTAGGAGAAATTATTGTATACTTTTTAGTAAGTTTTAAAAACTTTGTATATTAAATTATTTTTAATTCAATCATATTTTATGCTTTTTAGTCTTCAGTTGGGACTTATATTTAAAGTATCAAATCTCTAGCTCTAGCTCTAGCTGAGAACTCAGTTTAAAATCGAATAGACAGACAGACAAGAATGCGAGTTAAAATTGCATTGACATCCAGAGTTATGTTTAAAGTTTAAAGTTTCTAGCTCATCGGGAAGTTAGTTTAAAATCTATTGCAAAAGTTGTACTGAACAGACAAGAAAGCAAGTTAATAAAAACGGGTAAATAAAAACCTTTTCAAAACCACATTATGTTACATTTTTTGCAAATATAATTCCGTCTTTTACGTCTTTTAATTTTATTTATTAACTTCCGGCCACCCCAATGATTTTATAACTTCCCGTCTGGTTTAAAAGCCCCTTTTCTTTCCATGCGATTTTTTTTAATGCGAAAAACCTGGGGGTTATCATCGCCTATCTTTTTCCATTCGACTCCTTCATACACGAGCCAAGGCCAAGTACTTGTACAAGGCGTTTAAAAAGACCGAACATCCGGACTTGAAAGATGCAAAATACATCATCGACAGAGGGTTTTTGTTAGACTGGGTAAAATGGCATTCGCCCAGACGTATTCAGAAATGTGCAGTTGCACATATGTACAGTATCATACGTGAAGGCAAACTACAAATCAAATGCCGTAGTAATTTTCGATGGCTACCCTGATAAAGATTGTGAAAGCACCAAACGGCTAGAACGATTGAGAAGAGAGCAAAGAAAACAATCTGCTGCAATACCGTTTACAGAATCGATGGTGCCCTCTGTCTCGCAGGAGAGTTTCCTTGCAAACTCCAAAAATAAGAGGCGGTTGATATTTATGCTAATGGAAAAATGTGGAGGGTGCTGATACCCTAATTATCACAACTGCTCTTTTGTTGGCCCCGTCGAATTAATATGTGACAGTGGTGGGGCAAGATATAAACTTTTTGTTGAATTTGATTGGCTTGTGTAGCCCTGATATACAGAATGTTTTCTTTTTGAAACCGGGAAGAGGAAAAGTGTATCAAACACTCTACAATCCTCATCTTATCGCCGACAAAACCCAATCAGACCATATATTGTGCCTGCACGCGATGAGTGGTCGTGACACCACTTCTGCTTTATTTAATCAGGGGAAACTTAAATTTTTCAAAGTCCTGCAGAAGAACGATAACTTGCAACCAGTCATTGATGCTTTCAAAGACCCTCATGCACACCAGGACGAGATTGCCGAAGCTGGAAACGTGTTTCCCATGGCTTTCTATAGGAAAAGACACGAGACTAGCCTGAACGATTTGAGATACAGGCAATATGTATCTTCATAGTACAAAAATAAAACCAACATTGCCTCACTACCTCCCACAGAAGATGCAGCACGACAACATTCATTGAGAGTTTACTTTCAAGTGCAGCAGTGGTAATCAGGTCAAACCACACTCGATGAGCAACAAAGAAACTCGAACTAGTGGGGGTGGAAAAAATAAGGAAACAAACTAAATCAAAATCGGTTTATCAATTTGGGAGCTACGATTCCACCGACAGGTACACACGTAAAACTTATAACACCCCTCTTTTTGCTACTATTCGGAGGGTTAAAAAGAAATGGCCTACATGTTTACTGGAAATAATCATAAACTACCGCATGTCAAAATGTAGGCCTAACCTAAAAACACAGCTTCTCAGTCGTTTTGACAAATCGGCTGATTTGTAAATTGAAAATTTTACTTGTAAAACTAATGTTATTATAATTCCTTTTTTATTGTGAACCAGACATTACTTGTAATTGTAAGTTTTAAACTTGTGGGTTTTTCAAATCACCATTTTGTATTTGCATGAGATCAGCACCCTCAGTTTTTGGAATTTTCAACAAAACATACTTTCATCTCTTCTTGAGGTAGGATCAAAGTTGTTAATTTCGCACCACCTATTTCATTTACAGATGTACAAGTCCCTGCGATAGAACAACCCGAACCTGGGCTAGGATCCGCCGCCTTCAAAGAACCTCAGCCAGGACCCTCTAAACGACAACTCCTAACATAATAATGTAATATACTTATAATCATAATATGTAAAATATTAAGCAATATAATAATATGTAATAATTTTTCAAGATTTTCTTTGTAATTTCAACTTGTGCAACTAAATTTGTAAAATTTCGGACTTCATATAACTTGAATATTATTATATTTAATTTTTGAAAAAAAATATTTGTACCTTCACATATACGATCTAAATACTGTATATGCAGAGAACAGGAAGGAATTCACTAATTGACAACGTTTAACATGTTAAATTAAAGTTTTAGAGTGGAAAATGTGGGTTTTTGGGAAGACAGGCGAAATATGCCAATTTTCAATTAGTGCTTGAGCCCGAACGGTTCGTCTGAGAAAATAACTTATGGAATGAAATTTGTAGTACATTTTATGTACATTCTTTTTTAATAGGAAGGTTATTTACGAAAAGTTGATAGTTTTCGAGTTAAAAGCAAAAACCCGCCAAACCTCTTGATTTTTGACATGTTTTTGCATTTTTTTCAATGATGCGTCACGAAATTTTGTAGGCAAACCTCAGATTCGGATTCAGCACCCCAAAAAACATATATAATGGAAGAAACCAAAACTACCCCAAAATTTTCTTGCGAAAAACACAATTTGACTGGACGCGCCATCCTAAATGGTACTACCTATACAAAACTATTCTGTACATTATACTTCCGAACAGATGAATTATGGCCGCACTGTATCTATCTAGTCACTGTAATATTTGAGTGTTTAGCCTGCACTCTGGAGGTTACCACATCAACTTGTTGCTCGCAGAGGAAAACTAGAAAAACAACATATCCGTTAATTTTGAATGTGTGAGAGAAATCTGTGTTTAAAACCAAATACTCAGATACATTATCACGCATGCGCATTTCAGTATCTACAGTCAGGTCTACGTCTGTATCCCTCTAGTTTCCACCTTTATGAACCTGCCTTATATTTGATAGCAGAAGAATGAAACGCACATAAACTCAATGCTAATAGTGTACGACTTAAAGAGCTGCGATCAAGTCGGAAATATTGTTTCACTTCTGCCTACAATTAGTTAGTACCTGGGCGACCGAGCATTACTCGGTATTTTTTTTAATTGTGTTTTTTTTTTATAGGAAAATGTATGTAAATACAAATCAGGTAAGTACTGTTTTGTAGGCCTACTCATAACTCGCGAAATATTAGCACGGGTCAGCTGATTTCAAGCTTAAAACAATTCTAACCTTTAAGACAAATTATTTATGTTTAATACTTACAAAATAAATTTAAACGAGCAAATTAAATGGAAACATTTATAGGAGACAGCTGATGGAAATATTATAGGAAACAGCTGATGGTTGTCATATGTATCCTATTGATTTTAAATTACATAACCCCAATGTTAAAAATTTTCAATTTTCAAATGAGTTTTTCAGAAAAATACGAGTTTTCCTGAGGTAGTGGTTTTCACCAATCGATTTTTTAGTCCCAAAAGCCTCTAATCCCAAACTTTCATCAAAATCCTTCCGCTGGATCTCGAGATTGCTCGTACAAACACACAAACACACAAACAAACCAACACACAGACATTGCTCGTATTAGAGTATAGGATTAGGGTGCTACACCAGAAAATGTTTAGCCTTTGGAAATTGAGGAAAAGGAAAAAAAACTTGTTCGAAAAGAAAGTTTATTTCGAAACTTGATAAAGTCCTAAAACAACAAAATCAGTTTTTTTCTCATTTTAACCTAAATTGTTACAGTTCAAGTTTGATCTAGCCATTTATAATTGAAACCCATTCTTCTTGTTTTAATTAATATTAGTGTACACAATTTAATTGTTACATAACATCATTACACAATATATCTGTTCTTTGTGGTTCGCTCTTGAAAGAGCAGAACAGTGAGTGTTGCTGTATGATGATCGCGTGCTGAAGGCAAAGTGAGGTAGAGAATGGACAAAACGGGTCGTTTCAAAGATTGGGATCACTTCGGTTCGTTCATCGAAATGACCCATTAATTCGGATCTCGTTCATTTCCATCTTAATATACAGTGAATTGCTCGCGCCTTTCTCTTAAGATTTTTAAATTTGAAATATCGGGCAGTTAGCCTAAAGGTACAAAATTAATTTAAAATAACTGGAAACTGAATTTGTTTCATTAGGACATTCCAAAAATTAACAAACAAAAAAGAGCAGGAAGGGAGGAAGTCGTATAAACTTTCCGCTAGCATGTAGCTGAACTATTCCGCACGCAAGACCCTAGTATAGCTTAATGGAGATCCCTATGGCGAAAAAAGGAGAGAGAGAGAGAGAGAGAGAGTATACCTCATTTTCCCCGAGAGTAAATCGGAACTAGCCGAAACACATTACATGGTGACTGGTGAGACGTTCCACGTTTATCAGTAAGATTCCCCGTTCTCTCCGTGCGTCTGCGCGCCCCGAGTTTACCCGAGCGTAACGGATAGGAATTAGCCGAAACCAGTTACACTGCCAGACGTTCCACGCGTCATTATTCATTACATAGCTCGACTTTACGCACGTCACCTGTTCATTCAATGTCCAAGATTTCCCATTCTCTCTGCATCTGCGAAACCCGCCTACTGTAGTAAAATTTCAAAGCAAAACTATTAATACGTAGATGAAGCAACACATTCTCACGGTGCATCCGTTTTTAGTTCATATATTTTCTTCACTAGAGCTACAGCGGCTTATGCTGGAACATTCAGTTGGGCTTCTTATGCATTTATTGTTACGCTTCGCTCGGGTGCATTAAAGCCATATGATACGGTCAATTTCGTCGTCAGTCACCGACTTAATAAAATGTCACCTGTCACGTCGCATAGTATGTGGCCACGTAATAGTTCTATATAATATGGTACGTTAAGTTGACACAATCTTGTGCGTGAAAATTAAATAAGATTGTAGTTCTCTTTATTTTCCGAGAATAGCTCGTGTGCTAGGATTAGACTCGGCCATAAGCGGTTGTTCTATTAAACTACCGAGCTTTCGTGTTAGGGAAGACATCGCATGTTGTGTTACAGCCGTATAAGTAGGTAGCATATATTTCACTGAACAATTAACCACCTGTAGGCTATTACACAACCCTCTTCCCTGCAACTTACTTCTTGAGTGCCGGGATACCGATTTATTACTGTGCGATTTTCTTATCAGAGTTTTTTTTTTTAAGAAAGAATTATTTTAGGTTTACCAATAGACAAGGTAGAGCTTAGTAGCCAACGACGACTAGGATAATTTCATTTAGAGACGGCCCTTATTCAAATAGGTTAAACAGTCGATAATTTGATTTGTAGAAAGAAAAACATGGAAAATCTTTCCCGCTTGAAACAGTATATGTAGATTATTTATACATCAACTCCTATAAAAGCTAAGGTACGTCCGTACGTACATACATACGTGAGTAACATATAATATAACAGATGATTTCATCAATCGTCTGTAATACTTAAACAAAATCCAGCGTAGATTATACTTTGGGGTTATGTTCACATTTACACATTTACCAACTTAAAAATCCCCGTCAGCATAGTGAGGTAGACCTAGTAGCCCAGTCGGTATAGGTTACAACTACCAGTAATTTGCAATATGGCTGAATTTTTTTTTTATAAGTACATTAAAGTATGTAGATTAACATAAAAATAGTTTACCAGTCTATCGATTTCCCAAAGTAGAAAAAAAAATCGATCATCATTTTTTTTTCGATTATCATTAATATTTCAAGCTGGGATGAAGATAGAGGAAAATAAAAATACCACCGTGTAGGGGAGGTATTTTTCAACAAAAAAGGTCATATGTATTTATTTCGTCCGAGCAATTGTTTGTCTGGAAAAAATTCGATAATGCAGGTATGTATTTTGCAACAGGGGAAATCACTAAAAGGGGACATCTTATTCATATATGAAGCGTTGGCTCATTCTAAATTGGCCGAATTTTAATATATCGAATGGAAACTTGACATAGGAGTTAAACTACATATTTTAAACATTTATGCTGAGTCTCAGCTTGTTATCTTGAAAATTACCCGATCTAGGAGTCGATTTCGATTATCGATTTTACTAGTACCGGACTCACGAACTAATTTCAATCTATTCCAGTTTCGTCAATTTTTGGAATATCAACATCAAATTTGTTTTACAAGTTGAGTACACCAGTATAAATATTCTTAGTAAGTATGAACGATTTTTTT